>CM040239.1:152243550-152393260 GCA_022545495.1 Chrysanthemum lavandulifolium | reverse complement strand
TTCATCCTTAAGAGCCAAAGTAATGCCTCTTTGAAATAAGCACCGCCTCGAGTCCTTGGCTTTGGGCATGCATTAGCCAGTGTCCCTTCTCATTGCGGTTGTAGCATCTAAGACCATTTAATCGATTCTCGAGCATTGCTCCACCACTGAGCTCATTGTTATTCCTACCCACAAGATTAAACCCTCGACCACCGCTCATCCGACGACCATAATCACGATTCGAATTAACACGTCCATTGTTCACATGACTTGAGTCCGTGTGTTAGATGAGGAACGAATACGATTGTTGGATTTGTTGGTGTAACGGCCAAAGCATTAGCAATCATCACAAATCCTTGTTGCAATGCTTGAATGGATCGATTTCCTCAAGTAGCTTCACCGACATATGCTTGAGCATTGTTGTTGTATGGGACCAATTGATTTTGTTGAGGTTGAGGTTGTTGTTGTGAAGTTGTGTTGGGCAGTTGGTTGAGTTCTTTGTCGAGAGGATAATTCATTGAGCATACAAGGCAAGTTGTTGATTGTCCGGTTGTGATCGCTTAGCAATATGAGCACGGAGAATCCTTTCCCGATCAACTTCCTTTTCATGAGGCTTCAAGTAATCGTACAACAATCCATAAGTAGAATGATACATGTTCTTCGCCGACGGAGAAAAATGACATACTTCTATTCGACCGAGACTACTCGGAACTTAGTATTCACTGCACTTCTGGCATGATGATGTTGTGTTTATCCAAATCATTGATGATGTCCGAAAATCGGTGATGATATGACTCAAGTGTCTCTCCGTGTTCAATCATGAAGTGTTCATAAGCCAAGTAAATTTTGGATTCCAAATCCTCACGATTGAGTATGATCCTTCCATAAGAAGACGAATATGATCCCACATTTTTGCGCATCTTTTGAGCATCAACACTACGAAGAATTGGGTTTGGTAATCCTAAGAGGATGTATTCCATTGCAAGTTCATCGCCTTCATAGTGTAGAAGTTCAGAGGATTTAAGTCCGCAACAAAGAGCAATGTTGGTTTGTTCATCTCTTGGTGGAACAAAGAATTGGATCTCCGGCACAATGACGGTGAGGCATCTCAAATGGACCTTCCAAGATAACCTTCTTTAAGAACTTTCCATGTGGCTTCTTCGCATCACGTAACCTAAAGAACCTTATCACCCATTGATCGTAGTTTCGGAGTGAGCATTGGAGGTCTATCAGTGATCCAAATTTCATGAATTGATTGTTGGTCGCTTAGAGCTTCACACATCTTTGCAAACCAAGTGGGTTCCTTCATAGTGCTTCGTGATGGATGTTGATTGAAATCGTTTGTGTAGGGTAGAGTTTGAAGACTTGGTGGTGGTTGAACCATTTGTGGTTGTGGAATTGCACCAAGTTGTGGAGTATGTTGTCGATTAAATTGTTGTTGATAAATTGCTTGTTGTTGATTCCATTGTTGATGTTGTGGAGTTAATTGTTGTTGTTGATGATTATAAGTGTGAGGAAGTAGTTAGAGTATGGTGGTTGAGACATGATGATAAACTTGTGTAGTAAGAATGGATCTTTGTAGTCGAGTGAACCTTTGTTGATGAAGTATCCTTAGGCGAGAAATGACAAGAACCAAGTATTACTTATGCGTAAAAACACCAAAGTTACGCGAACAAGAATAGTTACGTTAGGATTTAGCTTACGCAGAAGCGTGAAAAAAGACTAAAGTTACGCGTAAGCAATGAAGTTAGGCGTGAAAGTTAGGCGTGGGATTACCTTACGTGGGACTAAGTCTACGCGTAAGATGAATCTAAGCGAAGATTTTCTCGCGTAAGCTTTATGCTTAAGCGTAAGATTAGGGTTTTATCCATGATCTTTACACTTCATGGTGCAAAAGATATCCAAAGTCGACGATTTTCGGACTTATCCAAGTAAGAAAACACTGAATAAAACCGTAAAATTGAAGATCAAACCAAGGAAAGTCTTACAGCGTAATTTTAGGGTTTTGTTACGCTAAGATTACCGTAACTTTGATTCTATCCAAATGTGTTTCTAAACCGGTTTTGTGTGTTGAAATAGCTTCAATAACACCGAAATAACACAAAAGTGTGAAACTTGATGATCCAAAGCACTTAAAACGATTACGCGTAGTATAACACTTCGTAAAAACAAGCTTAAAACAAGGAAAACACGTAAAGTTCCAAACTTTTGCCAAAACCAATAGTTTAACACCTAATAACGTTGAAAGTACAAGAATCTTGGATTCAAAAGTGTAAAAATTAGTTTTAAAGCGTATCAAAGATTGTGTTATCTTTACGCCGTAAGACCCAAAACCAAAACTTCAAAAACAAACGAGTACACCCACTATTTGGCGATTGATACCATTGTTAGGTCACTAGTTTTACAACACAAGCTTATAGAGAAAGAGATAAAGGCGATTGAACAAGTAAACAAGCACACACACACAAATATTGTAAACCGGTTATGCGTGGGAGGTGAGTGAAAGAATAACTTGAACAACCAACCTTCAAATGAAGGTTATTACAATGTATTTATAGGCAAGGAGCTAGGGCAACACTCCTCTCCTTCCCTATTCCTTATTGGGCTTGGATCGCTTATGGGCTTCTACATAAGCTTGACCTTAATCAAACATAAAGGCCATAACAAAGCTACCTATTACATATGAAATATAAATACTTGAAATCTTGCTTAGGAGTGATTCCAACAGACACGAGTTCACCGCTCCCTATTCACCTCACCGTAATCAGTATTGTCGAAAGGAAGAACCATACCTTGAAAGAAATGGTTAATGCCATGTTGATAAGTTCGTTTAAGCCAGACATGTGGGGAAGCCATTTTAACGGCCACTTATCTTTTAAATAATATACCTCGTAAGGAAAAGAAGAGACCCTTATGAATTATGGATGGGAAGAAAGCCATCATATCAAGATTTACAGTGTGGGGTGTCTAGCAAAGATCGCTATACCGACTCCCAAGGCCCAAAAGATTGGACCTAAATCGTGGATTGTATATTCATCGGATATGCTAAGAATAGCAGTGCTTATCGCTCATTGTACATGATTCAAAAATCCGGATATACAAAAGGGTACTTTAATGGAATCAAGGAATGCTTCATTCTTTGAAACTATATTTCCTTGTTTAACGAAGGAAACCGAAGTTCATCTAGAATAAATGAAGAAGTTGTCCAAGATAAGAGACAACGAGATGATAATGATCTCCAAGATGAGAGACAAGATCAAACTGAGGAAGAAGAGGTTGAACCTAGAAGGAGCAAAAGGGCAAGAACCGAGAAATCGTTTGGACCCGATTTTGTTTCTTTTATGGTTGAAAATGAACCTACTTCATACCGAGAAGCGGTTACTTCCTCGAAGGGCCTCAATGGAAAGAAGCCATTAAAAGTGAAATTGATTCTATTTACAAAACCATACTTGGGAGTCGTGGATTTACCTCCGGTTGTAAACCACTAGGCTATAAATGGATCTTCAAGAAGAAGATGAAAGCCGATGGCACCATTGACAAGTACAAAGCAAGATTGGTAATCAAAGGATTTGACAACGAGAAGGTCTTGATTACTTTGATACATATTCGCCAGCTTCTGCGAATAACCTCGATCAGATGATACTTGCTATCGCCGATTAAGAAATTTGGAAGTTCACCAAATGGATGTAAAACGGCTTTTACGAACGGAGATTTAGAAGAAGAAATATACATGAACCAACCCGAGGGTTTCATGGCTCCGGACAAGAGAACAAAGTTTGTAGGCTTGTCAAGTCATTATATGGCTTAAAGCAAGCTCCTAAACAATGGCATCAAAATTTGACCACGCCATGCTAGAGAGTGGATTCAAAATTAATGAATGCGACAAGTGTGTTTATGTCAAAGACACTAATAGTGGATATGTAATCTTGTGTTTATATGTTGATGATATGCTTATCGCTGGCGTGAATGACAAGATGATCAAATCTACTAAAGACATGTTGAAATCAAAGTTCGACATAAAGGATATGGGTTTGGCGATGTGATCCTTGAATAAAGATCATCTGAACTCAAAATGGACTTGTGTTAAGTCAAGAACATTATGTGGACAAAATTCTTAATACTCATAATGCGGGGTATTCCGCCTAGCTAGAACTCGATTGACACCAATGACATCTATCTAAAAATAGAGGCTTAGGTGTTGCCCAATTAGAGTATTCAAGAATTATTGGCATGTTAATGTACTTAATGATGTGCACCGACCGACTTAGCATATGTTGTTAGCAAGGCTAAGTAGGTATACTAGTAACCCAAGCTATGCACATTGGGCGCCTATGACTAGGGTACTTCACTATTTGAGATACGATCGCGATTATGGATCGCATTATGATCGATATCCAATCATTATCGAAGGATACAAATGATGCAAATTGGATAACCGACATAAAGGATTCTAGATCGACTAGTGGATATGTGTTTACACTAGGAGAGAGCTATATCTTGGAAGTCTTCCAAGCAAACTGTTATAGCTAAGTCCACGATGGAATCGAATTTATCGCGTTAGATAAATGCGACAAGAGGCGGAATGGCTACGCTCAATTCGTAGAGGACATACCAAGGTGGCCTAAACCGTGAACGGCCATTAGTATACATTGTGATAGTCAATCGGCAATTGGCGAGCTCATAGCATAATGTATAATGGAAAGTCCGACATATCCGTCGTCGACATAATTCGATACGACAACTACTCTCAACAGGAGTTATCTCAATCGACTATGTGAAGTCAAAGGATAACATCGCGGATCCGCCACGAAAGGCTTAAGCGGAGAGTTAGTAAGTAAGTCTTCAGAGGAATGGGACTAAAGCCCTTGAAGGAATGAGTTTCTATGAAGGAAAACCTAACCTGCTGACCGGAGATCCCAAGATCCGGGATCAATAGACAACCTAATCATAGAAATGTGGGGAAGTCACGCCAATGTGGGGAGTTACTAAATATTGTAACTTTCCTAGTCCATTCCTATAACAAATGTGACTTGTTGAGAGGTTAAACATATGGCTTTAATGATTCGGGATGAAATCATAAAGCATAATGATTCAAGATGAAATTACAAAACATATGTTTTTAATGATTCAAGATGAAATCACCTATGTGAGAGAGAGTGGGTCGCTCAAGGGAAATGTGGGCGCAATTCCTAAGAGCTCTTGCAGAACCAAAGCTAGTGTTCATGACCATAACCCGACACGACTATGAGGACTTGACATTGTCGGGAGAGTCTTGTGTGAAGTGTAATGTCGCTCACGTAAATGGATGATGAGTTCAAGGACATCGCGCTCTCGGATCTAGGAGACTAAGTGCATCTCACGAGGAAGGTTCAAAGGTTACACCTACCTATCCTATGCAAGACTTAACCGCGAAATTTCATTTGAAACTTTCGTGTTTTCGACCGATTTCCATTCATGTGGTGGATTGTTGGAAAATGAGTTTTGCAAAATGAGTTCTTGAAAATTTTGGACACTATTTAATATATATATATATATGTTATATATATTTATATTTCTTGGTAGCTTTATGCTCTCTCGACGAGAGCTCAGAACGAGCTAAAGTATGTCCAAATTGAATAGAAATGAATGAGATATCGTGTCTCAAAGTGAGGTACAAAATTTGGAAAACAAAACTATCCCACATCGCCTGTAAGAGGAAGTGGAGACTAGTTTATAAGGAAATCATAATATTTGCTATCAAATTCCTTTAGGTTGGTTATGCTCCCACTCCTACGCAGCTAGCAGGTGTAAAATGGGATTTCGAGCTAAAATGAGTTCAAGCTTCTAAACTCATGCGAGCCCAGCGACCCTGCGGACACGAATGCAGCTCAAATCTACGCCTGGTATCTTTTTCTTGAGAACTTCGTTTCCTTATTTGATAATTTTCCGTAATTCGTAATCTATTTTAGGAATAGTTTTAGACTTTTGCCTAAGTCTTAACAGATATATGCAAATCGTGTTATAGAAATAATGATATGCATACTATTTATTTTAGGTCATATATTCTGTCTTGGTGAACAAGATAGGTATTGCCTATAAAATAAAACGCAGCTCATTCGGTTTGATCATCCGAAAAACGCATTCATTACTTGACGAGTTCCAGCAGATCCTTCGCTCGTAAACACACAAATCTTTCAAGAATTTTCGAGCAAGTGAGTCGCACGATCGCGGCAACAAGATTGAACGTTGTACCTCGGGAAATGACGGCGAACTGCTTTTAAGGGAATCGTGTTAAACACGAGCCTCGTTCACGACCTTTTACCGCTTTCGTTTCTATATTATTATAGAGTCTGCTTCCGCTTCTACTCCTTTCTGTCTCGCATTTATTTATCGCTTTTACATTCTGTTATTTAATAATTGTAATCTGATTTATTATTTTAATAAAAAGTGTACACCGTTTCCCACAGTCGTCCAAGAATTAGTCGGCTTACAATGTCGAGTCAGAATCCAGGTAAAAAATAATAATAATAATAAAAATTAGGTGAAAAATGCTTACCGAAAATTGATGGAGTGTGGGGGTGTCCGATGGGTGTACCCTCAGGATAGTTTTACCCTTTAATTAACGGAGGGTATCATGGCTCGAGCCATTTTGTCATATCATTGTTATTTTAGCATTTTTATTTTCACATTCAAATACCAAAATACTCTCCCGCTCATTACTCAGACAAAAACACCCAACATCATTTTTGAAACCCATCATACCCATTTAAAACACAAACTCAATAAAAAAACTCAATTAAAAAAAATGAAAAATGACATACTCCAGATCAATGGCTAGGAGATTCGCAGGGGATATGGTGGCATAGAAATAGCTCAAGCCAAAAACCATCCACGTTGGAGTGGCGCCTTATGTGCCGTTATGATACATAAGCCTTTAAGAACATTATTTCGTCAAATGACCACCTTAACATCTTTTAATTTTCGAGTTATCTAATAGCTTTAATTTTTGAATCATTTAGGGGCCGTTTAGTTGGTGAAAAATTATTCCATTCTCTAAGGAAACTTGTTATATGAAAAGAGAAAACTTGAAAATCCATTTATTTACAATTTTTTTTCAACAATTTTCAAAAATAGTGAAATTCTCATTCTTTAATATTTAACTAACAATTGGAAAAGCTCATTTGCCCTTCTCACTTTTTTTCATTTTCATTTTTTTATATGTCCGTTTCGTCTGTTTTTATATGTTTTCATCTGTTTTTATACGTATTTAATCATTTTCATCCGTTTTATATGTTTTTAATCGTTTTCATCCGTTTTTATACATTTTCATCCGTTTTTAACCGTTTACATCCGTTTGTACGTTTTCATCCCTTTTACTACGCTTTATACGTTTTCATCCGTCTTCGTCCGTTTTATACGTTCTTATACATTTTCGTCTGTTTTCGTTCGTTTATACGTTTTCGTTCTTTTTTATGCGTTTTCGTCCGTTTTG
Organism: Chrysanthemum lavandulifolium; assembly: GCA_022545495.1. Lineage (NCBI taxonomy): Eukaryota > Viridiplantae > Streptophyta > Magnoliopsida > Asterales > Asteraceae > Chrysanthemum > Chrysanthemum lavandulifolium. The sequence goes on along the minus strand of CM040239.1, from coordinate 152,385,810 downwards.
ATATGTTTTTATACGTTTTCATCCGCTTTATACTCGTTTGCATCAGTTTTCGTCCGTTTTTGTACGTTTTGGTCTGCTTTTATACGTTTTCGTCCGTTTTTATACGCTTTTAAATGTTTTCATCCGTTTTTGTACGTGTTTATACGTGTACTTTTTCGCTCATTTTATACGCCGCTATTTTCGCTCGTTGCCTGCTTTTAATTACGTCTTTATATCGCCGTCGCTTTAATACGTCTTTTAGACGTTTTCATCAGTTTTCGTCCGTTTTTCTACATTTTCATCCGTTTTTCTACATTTTTATTCGTTTTATATGTTTTCGTCCGTTTTATGTATTTTTGTATGTTTTCGTCCGTTTTCATCTTCTTTTTTTTTTTTTGTCTTTTTTACGGTTTTGTACGTTTTCATATGTTTTTATCCATCCAAAAATGTATATAACATACAAGAATGTACAAAAAGGTACACAAAAAATACAGAAACGGACAAAAAAGAACAAAAACGGACAACAATGGACGAAAATGTATGAAAAGGTACAAAAGCGTATCGAAACGAATATGAACGGATGAAAATGTATAACACATACACAAACGTGCAAAAACGTATAAAATGGTCAAAACGGATGAAAACGAGTTAAAAGCGGTCGAAAACGTATAAAAACGTACAAAAGCGAAAATGGATGAAAATGGACAAGAACAGATGAAAAAGTATCAAAGCGTGTAAAATCGTATAAAACGGTTGAAAACGTATAAAAACGGAGGAAATTGAATGAAAGCGTATGAAAACATCTAAAAGCGTGTAAAAACGTATAAAAACAGGTGAAACGTATAAAACGGTAAAAAACGTATAAAAACGGTAAAAAACGTACAAAAGCGTACAAAACGGATAAAAACGGACGAGAACGAATGAAAAAAGTATAAAAACGTGTAAAAAGGTATAAAACGGATGAAAACATATAAAATGATAAAAACGAATGAAAACGTATAAAAACAGATGAAATCGTATGAAACCATACAAAAATGTTTAAATACGTATGAGAAATACAAAGATCCAATATGAAAAAAATAGGAAAAGAAAAAAGAAAGAAAAGTTGATTATAAAAATAAAAATGCTTGAAAAGAGCTTCATAAAAACAGCTTTTTACTTTTCTAAAAAGAAAAAATATAACTCAATCTAAACAGGTTTTCAAAATTTTCTCTAGAAAAGAAAAAAACTACCCTTCTTTAGAAATTTGAAATCGAAAAAACAGAAAAAATTTTCACCAACTAAACGGCATTTTGTTAATAAAAAAAAGCAAAGTAATGTGATGTAAACATTTTTCTCCTAATTTTAAGAGAAAACAATTTACTTTAGTAATCAACTAAATCGTGGTAACTTTCAGTCAATTTTCTTTTCCTTTCTTCTTTAATTATTACTCGAAAACACAACCATTAATTTTTCCTTTTCAATTTATTTCTTTTCCTTCCTTAAATCTAACTCGATAACTGTTTACACCATATAATTACATTTTTATTGTATTTAAACGAGTGTGAAACTCACGATGCAATGGATTGCTTTAGACGGTAATTTGGATATGGACTATTTTGCCAAATTGCTATAGATAGAATTAATGCTGAGGACTTACTTCAACGTCACTTAAATTTTAGGGGCTATTTTGCCAACTTGCGAAAGTTAAATTAAAGTTACAGGACTTACTTTGTAACGACACCTAAACTCAGGGACTGTTTTTGCCAAGTTGCGAAACTTAGCAATTAATGTGCAAACAATGTTGTCTTACTCTATATGTGCAAACAATGTTGTCTTGCTCTATAGTATATAGAGTAATACCCCTAAATTTTAACAGAAAATTATTAGTGTGTATCACTTTAAAAGTAGCAATACGTTAACTACATTCACCAGCAATGACAATAACATTGTGCCACTGTGGTAAAACGTCGATAAATATGTTGCAAAAATCTCATCTGACGTTGCTAAAACATTACTAACACATAGCATGTATGTCAAACAAAATGGTCCTTGTATTATATATCAGACATAGAGAACAAAATAAAACATGTCCCAAATTGCAAGAGACGTGTTTCACCTAGCTTGTTGCCCAATTTACGTAACCCGCTCAATCAAACTTAAAAGGATTTGTTCAATCCGGAAACTAAAAATAGAACTAGCTGAAACATTTGACAAAATGCTTGAATTATATATATATTCATTTGGCGAGGGACTTATGAAATCGTGCCAAAATCATATAAAATTTGACCCTCTATTGGGTTAACTTACGGTAAGCCCATGTTTTCTGGCCCATTTTCAACATACATCATTTATTAGCATATACCGATTACGTTAGATCACCGCCTCACATCACATCTCCAGATTAACATCACCGCTTAAATGTTGAAGGGTCGGGTCGGTTTGATTTCAAAAACCAAAAATTTAGGGTTTCAAAGGGAACCCTTGATTTTTGTTGCGTCGTTGGTTGACCAAGAGGAATTTAGTTTACATCATGTTTTAAGATACATACCCTTCCTTTTGCTGGTAAACGAACAACAGCCTTATTGTTGCAACGCAACAGCAAGAAAATCTTATGTGACGGTTATGTGGTGATGTGCTGCCGTCTTGGTTGAACGGTTCGTAGCAGACACATATGTTTGTCGTCTGGTATTGCTTTCTAATTTGTTTAAAGTTTTTACTTTTATTATTAATCAAGATTAGGGTATGATTGTATTTGTGGTTTTGGTGGACGCCGGTGATTATGTGTTGTTAATCTCCTGTTTTGTTTCGATGTCGGGTATGCAATTCTGTATTTATCTTTTTAAAATGTTGGAAGTGTGAGAGCTGCCGTATCTAGGCGGGGCGTTTAACAAAACGCAGCCACGACGGTTGTTCCGGCTTTACGAGCAACTACAATTTAGTAAAGTGTTCTGAGGTGTGAGAATGGCCGTATCTTGGCGGGGCGTTTAACAAAACGCAGCCATGACGGTTGTTCCAGTTTTACGAGCAAGTACAATTTAATAAAGTGTTCTGAGCTATGAGAATGGTCGTATCTTGGCGGGGCGTTTAACAAAACGCAGCCATGATGGTTGTTCCGGCTTTACGAGCAACTACAATTTAGTCAAGTGTTCTGAGCTGTGATTGTCAAAAGGGCACAAACCCATGTACATAAAAAACAAAATTGATAGTGGCCGGGCTTTCAAGTTTCAACAAATGAAGCATATGGAATTTGATTGGTGACGGCATTTGATGTGTCCATGTAAAGTTCGCAAAGTTACACTATTGATGGTATAATTTGGTTTCTTCAATTAAAAAGAACCTGAAGTTTAACTACTTCTTATAGTTTTTATTTTATCAAAAAAAAAAATTAACATAAAACTATGTATCTGATTATGATTGTTATATTTTTCAGGAAGTTAATATACATTCATTTGGCGAGGAGCCTATGGAATCGTGCCCGGAACTTATGGAATCGTGCCGCAAAATCATATAAAATTTGGGTTCAACCCTGTATTGGATTGCGTTTAATGTTGAATCCCATCTCCGGGTTTGCGATAAGTGCTACATTGTTAACATGAACTGACGATGGGATTGTGAGTTGAATATGGATTTGATTGTTGGTTGTGGAAGGAGGTTTGCGTGCAAATAGTAGCCACACCCATTCCTCGGCTGCAGGTGAACATCTACCTTCTTTTTAAGCATTATATGTATCGTGCTCTAATGTATTAGAAATTATTATTATTACAGATATGCCCAGTAGACTGGTACAGGATTCCATTGATTTACATATCAATGGAAGACGCCAAAGTGCATAAATTGAAGGTCCTTATCTTTTGTCTACTGTCGATTTTCTGCTACAATTATATGTATTCATTATCAGGTCCACAACAAATCTTTCAGTTTCTTTTTACTTATTACTCTTTTATTTCTTGGTAATTTTTCAGGTCCAGCATCATACTATATATATCTGGCAAACTGTTAACAAGTTTTTCGTCATTGTCGAGCCCTGTATGGTATGCAGAAACGATAGCCACGCATATTAAACATTAAGGCACCCATGACGGTTTCTCCGGGTTTGCGATAAGCACTACATTGTTAACATGTATGTCTTACCTGTATTTTATATACAAACTGTTGCTTTCAATGTGTAAACTCTATTCTGCATTTATCATTTACTGTTTGAATTTATTGTGTTAGCATAGGGGTCGACAATGGTGGACATGGAAGGCGTAAAAGGAAGTCGGGCGAACGCGCCTCAGGTTACTCCCCACCATTGCTGATACCATTTGTATATCTTTCATCCCATGTTTGTCAAAGAGCCTTTAATTGTTGTGTCCATTGGCTGGCGTAGGGTCATACACTTTACAAGTCTTTTCTTTGGGGGATATTGTTGACACAACTGGCGTGATATCATACGCATCACAATGTTAGTAATGTCCAATTCATATTCATTCGTTTAATATATGTTCTATGATAGGATTTCCCCTTTTTTTCATAGGTCAACCAACTCGCCGTACTGGTAGAAAAAATGTCACTGATTTAGCACCACGTGCTGCTGAAAACGGTATCTCCATCTGTAGGGATACTCTACAACAGTCAATATCTGTCAGCTGATACGGGTTAGTCACGTTGGCATTTGTTATTTTTAATTTTTGTTGTTACTGATTCATCACAACGTCATGCTGAAAAAGTGCTGACCATCATACAGTACTATTGAAGACTGGAAATGACGTGGCATGTTTACGAAAACTAAAAAAGTATCGGATTCACAAGAGGTGTTTGTTTGTTACCTGATGTCGCAGCCAACACCCAAGAGTTTCATTGGGTAGTGTAACCTTTGAAGCATGAGGAATTACGGGTTTGGCGATCTCAAGAAATGTGGATTCTGAAAACTCAGGAACAGTTTGCTTGGAAACCTCACATATTGCGTGTTTTGCAATTTCAAGAATCTTGGCAAGCTCAGGTAAAGTGTGCTTAAGAGATAATGTCACGGGTTGACCCATCTATATTATAGTTTCATTGAACCATCTATATTAAAATTTTAGTGAACCAAAACTAAAAGTATTTGTGGAGTAGTATAAGGAATGGCTGCTTACATTTTTTCACTTTAATTATTATCTCACATGAACCTTATTCAAGATTAGAATGTCAAATTGCAGAACTTTTTCATTGTCAGGGTGTTTGCGTTTGCTTATTTTAAGAAGGTAACCAGTTTTGAGAGTTTCGATCTTTAAATCAGCTTATAAGTATGTATTTATAAGCAAAAGTATAAACAAATAAATAGGCGATCACAAACATCCTCTTACTATAGTGCTACTAAAATCTCCATCATAAAACACACACAGCCCGACCAGCCCGACCACTGTGATCACATACACTTTTCAAATATGGTCAGACGGGCGGTTTTGTGGTTTCGTGATTATTTACAAGGCTGGTCTTGGTTTTTGTGATTATTTACAGGTGAAAATAAAGATATGAATACTTACAGTTTGTGTTGGGTCTTTAGTGGGTGTTTGTTTCGGATTATATAGCGGCCTTATAGCTTATTTGATTTTCGCCTTATGTTTCATAACCTCATTTTTCGTGGCTTATTTTGAAACTGTTAGACTTATATATAAGTTTATTATGTGCAAATAAGCTTATATAAACCGAAAAGTTTCAAAATAAGCCACATAAAGTGAGCTTATGAAACATAAGCTCAAGCTAGCTATATAAGCCGAAACAAATCCCTTTAGAGCTAATCAAAATATATACATTTCGGTAATAGTTTATCCTCATATTCTTTTTATAAAAAAAAAATCCCTATGGTTTTTTGTCCTTGATTGTGCTTTGGACTAACATCTCAGCTATTGCTGCACAAAACCTGAAACAACCCACGTGCATGATTAATGACTGGATAATATAAAAATTTATTTATCTATGCATTATTATTTGTAGAACACTGGCTTGATGTGCAGATAGTGGTTACCCGAAGTTGCCGTCGATTTGGAGAGGGGGATGTGCAGTGAACAGATTACTGTAAAGTCCTCCTTTGTAATCGCTTTCATGATCAGGATCTACCAAGTCAAATAAATGTTTGGCCATTCGATATGCATGTTCACTGTTGTGATGCCGGGCCTATATAGCCGCTTTCCAGGTTGTTGACCATCCGGGACCCTCTTCCCTTGTCAAACAAGACGTGAAAAACTTACAGCTGAACTTTTCCAATGAATATTCTGACTTTTAAGGTCAAAGGTACTACTTTTGAATTCTAAATACATACGGCATTTTTTTAATGTGCAGAAAATTTAAAAGCCAAATTAAGATTAACATAATGTGCTACACATATAATCATGTTGGTGTTAATTACATTTAGATGTTCATGCCGGTTTTTAATGTGAAAAAATATATTATTTGACTCACAAGTCAAATATACATATTCTTTTGCCCTTTTTTTCAAGAAAAAAGAGTATATACACACCTCTTTTAATAAGCGTTGTTTAAGTGGTTATCTGCTTATTTAGTTACTTTTTTGGAGGGTGTTTGGAATTTCTTACGTTTACGATTACAAATCTGCACTTATAAGCTGCTTAGATATAACCACCACGACGACAAACAAAAACGATGGGTGGTTGTCAAGAGGCAAGAACAATAGAATTAAGAATGCATTCACTCCTACCACCAATAGTAAGTTCGATCATATCTTTTTAAAGTTTTTAATGAGCCGGGGTTTAATTATTTGATCATTAAGAATGAATTGGGGTTTCACAGTTTGACTTTAAATTAGTTCACTTTCTAACTTTTGTATAAAAGACTGTAAACTTTTTGATTTGTGGGGTTTCGATTTTGCATGTGTAAATTTTTTCGCGGTTTGGAGCTGCAAGGGTGGATAAGTTTGATGTGGAGGATAGGCTTCACACGCCTTCACGCGCTTGAACCTATGGTTTTGGGTAAGTTTTGATTTAGTGTAATATAGTTTCTGTTTACATTATATGCTATAGGATAGTTTCTTTAGGTCTAATACAGAGTACCTTTCAATATGTGTTTTAACATGTACAACAACGACGAAGCTGTAAGAAATATGTCCATCTGCTCCTTTTTGAGACGTCCAGATGGAACAAACATTTTCGATTCGTTCGTCCTTCTTTTTGTAAAATCCAAAGGCTAGGCGCGGGTAAAGATTAGAAGTCACTGTGGATAGTCATAAAGAAACGTTAATTATTGCTTAATGCAATAGTTTTATAAACTATTTTCTTAAACAACCTTTTAAATGCCCCTGTAAATCTAAGTCGCAACCTCGGTGTATGTTCACAAGCTTTTGGGGAAAAGATGTGAATATCGATTTTAAAAGGACTGCACGACCAAAGTTCTTTTTAAGAATGCTTGATCATGTAGATTTATTTAATAAATTTTGTTTTTGGTGGGTTTGTAGGAGTTGCAAACAGTGGTCATGCTTGCTAATCCAGATGTTCGTAGCGGCGTGGATGAGTGTGTGGGTGCTGGTACTGTTGGGCTGCTTGGCATGCATGCGCATCTTCTTCTTCCAAATTAGCAGGGAATGTTAGAAGGTTTGCAAAAGAAACTTACTGACGATGAACAGATGCATGCTGCTTCTAACACACGGGCTGTCAAAAATCACGATACCTTGGGATTAATGTTGAGTTGTATCAACCACTCCTGGTACTCCAGCAACGGCACAAAACACTATCGGATTTTGCAGGAACCAGGTTTTTCCAAATAATGTTACAGCTCAAGGCGACTATCATTTTATTTTCAATATTCAGTGATGTAAATATTACCTGTATCTTTATTAACTATTGATTATAGCAACATCCCCAAGGTGAATACTATTTTTTTACCACATTTTTACCCAACTATCCACTTTTGTGCTATAATGTAACTATCTTCTTCGATACGACGATGCCAAAAAAAAGGCAAACACCCCCGCCGTGATTGTTGCAAAAATAGGAAAGACACCCCCGCCGCAACGCGGCGGGTTCCATGCTTGTTAAAACCAATTCAAACCCGACGACACATATTTTTATTATAATATATGGAAGCATAAGTGCATAACACAATATGTAATGACCCAGATCTAGCCTGGTTATATTACAACAATAACTAAATTCCGTTTTCAGGCTCAGCAAAATAAGATATTTCAGAAGAAACACACACGTATTACATGGTACAACATTTTTCCTACATCTTTACACAAAACAGCCTAATTGTATCTACAACGTACTGATATTTCATCTCTTGCCATGAGTTCATTTCTCTTCGAGCAATGGAACTTTGGTAACACGAAACTTAAAACACACTTCCTTCGTTGTTTAAACTCTGTTACGCTACTTGGTTCAAGGGCGCCTAACTATTCGGATACCGCATGCACCGAGTCGATAGGCCAAGTCACTGGTAGAACTCGATTTCTGTCAATATGAAAATAACTAACTAGTATTTTCAAGCTACAAATAGAATTCTGAAAGTATAAATTGAAGTGTATTACCTTTCAAAACGTTTGGTTAGACAACGGTTGATTGTATCTGCTGTATAATTCCAAAAACCCTTGCCAAACACAATGCACGATGTTGAATCTGAGACGATGGTAAGATGTCCCAAAACACTAGAACCTGAGTACATAACGAGTACTCATAGACAAGGTCTACACTCCAAATAAGATATAACTGTTCATCAACACAATATGCCTCTAGAATATTACAAATTCCTTGTTTTTCAAAGAATTTGCTACTACTGTTGTCACCGAGTTCACGCCAACCACTTGAAAGCTTCACAAGAAGAGTAACAACTTGTTTACACACGTTAAGGTTTGAGATACTAGATAGTCTTTCAAAAAACTTGGTGGTAAAGTTAACCTGCCATAAAATCAACGTGATTATAATTTCTAAGAGTTATATACAGTATATTTGACTTTAAGCGTTTAGTTCTAATTTGTGTTTTGTACCTTCCATTTTGCCTCCTTAAAGAGTATCGAGTCGGATTTTAGTAGCAACCCAAAATAGTCTAACTCGACCATCGTATGCACCATGGCATTAGCCAAATTGTGTCGTCGCTAGCATCATAGAGGCACCCACGGTTTTCTACATCTAAAACCAGTTTTGTCCATACCGAGCAACTCTTGATCATGGTTCCACTAGTGGAAAAAGGATTATTAGGTTCGGTTAAAAGGATTTTTAAGAACGGTTTTTGAACCGTCTTAACAAATGGCGTTCCAAAAGATTAATTGTTTTTTAGTTCGGTCTTTTAACCGTTCCTAAAAACTGATTTTAAGTCACGGTTGTTTTTACCCGTTCCTTAAAATGGTTTTTCTTTAAAGTCAATTTTGGTTTTGGACCGTTCTTTTAAATGGGTTTGTTGTAGCGTTCCTTAAAATGGTATGGGTTTGTGAACGTTTTGGTTTCTGGAGCAAAAAGCACCTTAATTTGCTTTCTGAGCTAAATGTTATTGGACAGTTGAATGCTAAATTTTATTGGACAGATTATTAAACAATTACAAAACAAGAAGTGCTTCAACAATCTCATTTAAAAACAACATATTACTAAATAAACAAAAAGGTCTAGCCATACAAAGAGGCACAAAGCCATCAGCAAATAAAAGATCCAAAACATCCTATTTAAATGAAAACAAACATCGTACTTGATTGAAGACAGACTTGACACAAGCACTAAAACCTTCTAACGACACTAAGAAAAAAATAAAATACCATTATCGAACCTACTAAAGTAATCCGCCAACAACAAAGAACTAGAAAACCAATTGAGCAACCGGTGAAAACCAAATATTTCCCACGCATCGATCTTATAGAATTCATCAATTCGCCTAATCGTCATTGCAATAATCCTTGAAAAACTTTCTCCCCATTGATTATCCATCCGTCCAACTCATCTTTCCTTAAAGCTCTTCTAGAGTCATGAAGTCAAACATAATAAGATAAAACATTAATAATTTCACATAAGTAATTCGATTAAATGCAAATAAGAAAAGTTCATAAACATTTACCTGATCCGGGAAGGTTTTTTGTTTTACAAACAAAGTTTCAAAAACAAACTTCATCACGTAGTACCCGCATTCCCATTTATCTACTTGCTGATTACACTATGATCAAATAACAGCTATACGTTACATATTATATGTATATTTAAAAGCTAATATACACACAAATAGTGGATGATTTACCTCAAGCATAGTCCATTTGAATGAATTTCCAAAAGCCCTAGACAAGAATAGTGTTAAGAGTTTATTTTTATAGAACAAATATATGGGCAGATGTATTAGATACAGGATGTGTAATGGCGGTGCCATTACTTCAAACTATTATTGAACCATTAGAAAGCAAAATTTAACAAACTTTAAATTCTGACTTAGTTTGACTTTTGCAAAAGCTTGAAATTGAACAAATTAAAACACTAATAAGCTTACATAAGCTTCAATAAGCTTAAGTAGCTTACATGAACAAGAACTAAAGCTTAAAACAGATTTCAAATAGTGGAAGCTTATAATAAAATGACAAAGGCGCTTCTTTCTTAGTTCTTAACGGTTAACTAAAAAATACATTCGTAATAGCAAGTAGTCAAGTACTAACCTTTCCAACTGCCTTGCTCAAATAGAAAATGTTCGGGTCTTTTCTTATCTCGATTGTATGAATCGAATATGTATCCGCACCTTGTCTTGGGGCATATTAAAAATAAGTTCCGTTGAGAACTACACAAAAGTTTAAACATCTTAGTATAAACAAAGTATGTTAATTAAGCCTATATTATAACAAGAAAATAGCGTACTCTTGCAAATACGGTGCAAGGAATATATCTTTCTCTTTATGTTCTTCAACAGTAGTGACAATATGTTGTATGGCAAAATCTCTCTCAAGATCACAAACACGCCCTTGGACGATTGTCGGGTTGAAAAATGCACATTTGTTAAACTCTTCCTTGCTTACCATCTCAAACATGTGCCTAAATCAAGAATATAATAATTATTATAATTGATTAGAAAGAATTTTTGTTATCATAATTATTAAAACATAAACTTACATGCACCACCAATGTAGTATTGTACCATCAAGCCAGTCGTTTGTCATCCAACCTAACAAAGACTCGTATTCAATATACTCGTAAATGGTTGTATCATACATTCCATCAGGAGATGCAACAATGATCTGTTCTTTTCGGTGTTTGCGGTTTATGAAACGATTAGCTAAGGCTTGAATCTTTTGTGGCCTATTTGGTAACATCGCCATAGCTCTTTTGATTGTTTTTGATGGCAATGGCTCTTCAATCTACATTAACAAACCATTTTATAATATCAGTTAGTTGTAGGTGCTATATCTATTAACTTATATAGATTCGAAGTTTAAGTATAATATAATTAATCCAAACCATCTGATGGTGACCATGTCTAATTAATGGTGCTTGTGATGGCATAGGTACATCAATCTACATAAAAAAAACCATTAACTCAAATCAATTAGTTAGATAGGAATAGTATGGTTGCAAGATGATAAAACTTTGATGTAGTTATAAGGAAAACAATGCAGGAATTTGACTTCGTGTACTTTAAACTAAGTTATCCACATGTGTATATAGAGTATAATGATTGAGCGCTTACCGGTTTATGATGAACACGTGCAGTTGTAGTTTGATATCTCGATAGTCCATTGCTAGACGGAGGACTTATGAACTTGTGTGATGAAATTTTCTTGGAAACCTACATTTAATAATGTATAGGTTAATAATTACGGAATACTATAATATTGCACAAACTCGCATATAATTAACGGATATATACCCTGATGTATTTTCGTGGCCATTGGATAAATTGGCCACCTAACGCTTCATTCAAGGTTTTCACTTCATCAGTCGGTCTAGCAACAGGGAATGCCGAGCATCCCTCTTCCACCGTGTCTACTTGTACCTTAACGAAACCGGGCTCCATAGGTAATCCATGTAGTATCCCATCTCTACTTGGATAACCCTGCCCTCTAGCTACTATTTTTTCTGTTCCAAACCATTCGATTATCAACTCACATTCCTGCACAACATAGAATTTTGTTACTATTTCTAACTTATATTAACACAATACTATAATGTACAGAACAAAGTATATAAGCTCCTAATTCATCTATATTAACAGAATACTATTTATAACTTATATTAACTTATATTAACGAATACTATATTGACTCAACACAATATACTATTTCTAACTTATATTAACAGAATACTATAATGTCACACAATATACTATTTCTAACTTATATATAATGAACTCGATATAAGCTCCTAATTCATCTAATCCATATTATATTAATGCATACAAAGATACTCCTGCTATGTATATATAGTATTCCATTCTACAAACATAGCTCACTAAAACATATTATATTAATGCATACAAAACCGACAATATTTTAGATAACATAGTATTCCCCCACTTGCAAAGTTGAATACTATGAATACTATGCATACAAACATAGCTCACTAAGCTCAATATTTGCAGCAAACAAAAAATAAAATCAAACAACAAAACCGACAATAACACTACACATAGTACTCACACAAAGTATTTACATGTACAAAGTTACCTCGATTTCATTAAACTCGTCCAATGATCCACCTGAAGCAAGAGTAGATTTGATTTGTTGACTTGTCCCAGAGTCTTGTTGTAATGTGGGTATGGCAGCCAACACATTCAGTGTTACTTTATTCACAAATGCATCATAATCGTCAACTACCACCTTACTTCTTCTTCACCCGCATTCCCTAATCCTTCTTTTTCCCAACAATCGATGATTTTGCCTCGGTTCGCCCGGGTGGTCTGGTCCCAACACCCTTGTAAGCGGATCTTGTCCTGCTATATGTATAGTACCATCACGATCATTTCACGCTCGCTCTTGCCTCGTTGAAACAATGGTGAAAACATATTACATGTGTAGATGATATAAGCTTTAGAAGTTGGAACATTTGGTTAATATAATAGTTAGATATATAGTTCTTACCAACTGCTTAAAGCCTTTGACCATGAGCTTCTCGTCAATTCCTTTTTCCCGGTCGTTAGTTATTGCACTAAACGACCTAAAACATGTTTCACTGAGCGAACACACTGCAACCCCTCTAGGTGCGGGTACTTTTAACTAGCTCTGCCATATCCTCTAGCCATTCTTTTTTGCTTCTTCCCAATATATCCCGATCGTCCTACTCGGGCCGGATCCTTGTTTTGATTTGCACTAGCCTTTGCTTTAGCACTTTTTTTCCCATAGTGACCATGTAAAAAAAAATAGTAAAATATAAAATCAATAATATACATGAGTTATTAACAGGAAATTTATAAATATTAGACGCACATACCAAAAAGTCTTTCGATCTTTTGGACGCAACGAAGTCTTCCCAATCACGATCATCCAAAAACTTGTAATCTTCAAACGGTGATTTGTTTTTGTTGACATAATTTGTAACAAGGTTGTGCTTAAACTTCCTAAATAGATCGTTGGCTATCCTCATTTGTGTGCCCTTTGCATTATCATTTGGAATGTTCCAAGTTTCCTAATGGTTTTCGAAATAAAAAAATGATATTAACTCACTGATACAAATACATAAATAAATTAAATCACATATATAATTTTAATAAACATAACACCTTGGTAGATAGCCATAAGCGATCCTTCATCGCCTCTGTTATTTTATCCCATTCCAAATGATAAAAATACGTGATTTCAATTCGAGTGAGAACCATGAAGCAAATCTACCGCGTGTGGGTCCAATAGCTAGTCCATCCTCATTGAAATCGATATAGAACGACTCAGGTGGATATATTTTCTTACCCTTCAGTTGTAATCGAATACCCATTTCAACCATGTCTTTTCGAGCATTAACCCCGTCTTTTGTTTTCCCGGGAATGTTTAATAATAAGCCTATCAAGCTATCACACACGTTTTTTTCGATATGCATAACATCTAGGCAATGACGGACTTCTAAAAACTCCCAATATTCTAATTCCCAAAATATTGACTTTTTTTCCACTTTCCTTTGGGATTTGACTATTTTTGATTTTCCAAACACAGTGTTTACATTTTGAACTCGGAAAGTGCATCTTTCCACAAATCGTGTCCTTACCCTTCCATCCTCCTCTCGTCCCGTCAAACTCCCTTTTGTTTTTACGATACGGGTGATTTCTCTCAAGCGATCTTCGATGCCCCATGAAAACAGTTTTTTTGCAATTACTTAACCACCTCGAAGTTGTTTGATCTTCACAAACAGGACACGCAAATTTACCTTTTGTACTATACCCTGAAAGATTGCCGTATGCTGGAAAATCACTTATGGTGCAAAAAATCATAGCTCTCAAATGAAAGTTATCCTTTTTATATGCATCATATACCTTAACTCCCTTATCCCATAAAATTTTTAAGTCGTCAATCAACGGAGCCAAATAAACATCTATGTCATTACCAGGTTGTTTTGGACCTTCAATCAGCAATGACATCATGATGTATTTTCGTTTCATGCATAACCATGGTGGAAGATTGTAAATGCATAAAAGAACCGGCCAAGTACTGTGTTTACTACTCATGTTTCCAAAAGGATTAATTCCGTCCGAACTAAGACCAAACCGTATATTTCTAATCTCGCCACCAAATGCCTCATATTTATTATTAATCTTTCTCCATTGAGGTGAATCAGCCACATGCCTTAATTTTCCATCCTTTTTAAGCTCATCGGAATGCCATCGCAACAATTTTGCATCTTTCTCGTTCGCAAATAATCGTTTCAGTCTTGGTATGATGGGCAAATACCATAATAACTTTGCGGGGGGGCCATATTTCATTTCGTTGTCGTTTATTTTTGTTTCACTTTTATACCTCGACTCTTTACAAATAGGACATCTGTGTATATTTTCATACGTATCTCGTATAAGATACAATCATTCGGACACGCATGTATTCTTTCAACTTCTAAACCGTTGGACACATCATTTTCTTGGCTTGATATAATGAAATAGGTAATCCATTATCTTCGTGAAGCATTTCATGCACAGCCTCTAATAGGTCTGTGAAACTTGTATCCGTCCATCTATGTTTTGCTTTTATGCCAAACAACTTCAAAACACCAGAAAGAATAGAAAATTTTATGCAACTAGCATACAATGGTTTTTGTGAGTCCTCAAGCAATGTTTGCAAATTTTCTTGATCATTGTCACCAGTCGTATCCTCCACATTATCAGACATCTCATTTGAGTTTTCGCAGTCGTCATTAACGTACGAATCGCCATTTTCATTATCAAAAGATGTACGAACCGATGTGTTGTTATCACCTAGTAATTCACCGTGTTTTGACCAACATGTGTACTTTTGCACAAAACCACGTGTAATCAAATGATACTCAATATCTTTGATATTTTTAAGTCTTTCAAAGTTTTTGCAATCTATGCATGGACAATAAATTTTAGCACCTCCACTATTCACCCGATTATTCTCAGCAAATGTAAGAAAATCTTTTACACCTTTCAAATAAGCTGGATCAGAACGTCGAATATCGTACATCCATTTACTACGATTCATCTGAAATTAGAAAACAATAATAATAGAATGTATGTATCATACGCATAATAAGAATAAAGGTGGTTATAGCTGCTTCTAACCTACTTTTGAATAATGTGTCATATGCATTTACATTTTATTTATCATTTATACAAATGTAACAATTATATTATACAATTTATTGTTCTTAAGTTATGCTTAAGTTAATGTTTAGGTATTTCTTTGTAAAACTAGGCAATGAACCATTGTAGCTTAATTGATTAAGTTCTTTATTTTCAAAGGTCGCCGTTTTGGGTCAAGCAAGGGAAATCAATATTTTTCAATTAGAGCTAATGAATTAAAAGTTAGGTATGATATGTAGATGTTTTTAATGAAGTTCACTTACACCACACTCATTTTTATACACACTATTTAACACAAAACCATACTTTTATTTAGTATTCTCTATAAAAGAGCTATACTTAAACCAATTTTCTTTTATTACTGATATATTTTCTTTATACTAGTTTTCTTTTAATTTTCATAAATGGCTTTCAGAACTTAATCATTCTAACTCTAAAAAATATAAAAAATATAAAGTGTATATCACTTTGCAGTTTTTTTTTTTGACAGGTAACTTTCCAACTTAGGTTTTACCATCCCTCAAATCAAAGGGCCCTAACCACCACATCGACTGCACTATGTTGTCTTAACCGGTCCACGCCGGCACGATGTATGGCTCTCGGTGTCAGCGAGGAAACCGCATCGCCTCACACAAGTTTTCCTTGTCGGAGTAACGTCCGGATGAAAACCCCGACTTGCTCGATTTGAACCCCAATGACTTAGTCTAAGGGGCTCAAATCCTCATTGCAAATATCAGCAGAGCATGTGGACCACAGTGAGGACTTCGACATGGCACACCAACCTTAAGATTACTCCTCACTGGCTCGCTTAACAACCTAAGCTTTGACCACTAGGCCACATGCCTGTTGATATCACTTTGCAGTTAACACATTCATTTTAAGACAAACACGTAAATGTTTTATTAGTTGGTAACATTATTTACAGTATGCTGAACATATTAAAAAGTTAATAAAATTGGCGCCTCATAAAATGTCATTAATTTACAATTTTTTTTAATACTATTAACTTATTCTCACTATTGATAAAGCTTTTATTAGGTTTATACGATTGCCAACTCATGCCGTTCAAATGCGCTATATGTTTTCATGCGAATGTAGACTTAAAATGATTCCTTAGTATGATACAAAAATTTTAAAACCTCTTCATATTTTCTCAAACATATTTACAAACCATTACGGTGCATGCTCTAAGCATTTTGAAGTGTGATAATATTTAACCCATTTTACTTTATAATAACATGTCATCATGAAGCAAGTGAAATCTTTAAAAAAAATAAAAATAAAGCTTGAATGATCAAGTATTTTTTAACAACCTGTGGCATGTATACATGCTATAATTTGTACCTACAAAATAATTAACTACTTTGTACATGTATACACATGGGTTACATAAATTCACAATGGAATGCAGTAAAGCCCGATTACATTAACTAATGTTTGGTTGTAGAAAGATTAAGGAATTTACGAATAATACATATTCATTTAAACATAAACCCACAACGTAATGTGGTAAGCCAATGCTTGTTAATATATAAAATGCATGCATATCAGTTTACCTATATATGTATTGTAATATATAACTAAAGGTAAAAATTCATACATAAATAAACAAGGATATTAGTTTACCTTCTTAGATTGGAAGTAAACAGAGCATATGCTTTGAGAGCTTTGGTTTGTTCAAATCTTTTGTTATGATCAAGTGACGAAGAAGAAATACTGAGCATATGACTAAGACTAGACAATGTAAAGTTGAAATGCACGGATTTTTTTAAAACAAGTAGCTAAACAATGTAAAGTTGAAATGCACGGATTGTTATGATCAAGTGAACCGATCCATAAAGTATGGAACAAACTTTGCTTCTTTTCCTCATTTTCAAACAAAAGCAATAAAATAATTGGCCCACTTTTGAATTTTTGGAACACTCCACCTAAAAGCCGTTCCAAAAATGTGTTCCATAAAATCATTTGATCACTTTTGAATTTTGGAACTCCTCAACTAGAAACCGTTCTAAAAATGCGTTCCAAATAACACTTTTTGTAGTAGTGTTCCTTTGTTTCCTACAATCCAAAGGCAATGCCTGGCTCGGGTTAACCCTACATTTGCTCTTTCACGATTCGCACAGAATCCAATAGATCCGTCACAGTTACATCGCACTGTCGAGAAAATTATGACATCTTCTTCGCCACCTTGGAAACCATCAATGGATCGAACTTTTAGAGAAAAAGTTGAGCCATTGGCCTCTTGGATGTACTTGCAGAGTTTTTCTTCAAGTGCATTAACCTGAGCCCTGTATGGTGAAATGCACCCTACAGTAACTTTTTGTTTGTTGGCAACAGATTCTGTCAAAAAAAGAAAAAGAAAAAAAATGTATTAAAGAAACCAAAATCAAACAGATATCCAGAGTGGTAACTATATCATCTACCTCTGAAAAGATTTGAAACGATCTCGGTGATTACAGCAACTTCTAACATGTTTTTCGTGCTATTGTTTTTATCAAGTTCCTCCTTTGCAGAATCTACATTGATGAACGAGTATGACCCGTACATACCGCCTTCAGAAAAACAATTTTCACGATATGTTTTGTTGACATCAGGAGCATCTACAATCTTCCCTTCATAGAACTCTGTATTAGGAAACAAGCTAATTCTTGGGTGCATCCTGTATTGAACGTTGAGGAGTAATTTCTCATGTCCATGTAACACCAATCTTTCGAATAAACTCCTTCCGAATTTAGCCTCCTCGCAAATCTGACATAATTAAAACAATACTTTTGCATTATTAAATCGATTCATCTTCATTTTGCTACCAACATCAAAACTACAAAAATAAATAAATAATAACTTTTAATTAATGATACCAAAAAGTTTTCAGTAAGAATTCCATTACATATGTGTCGCTACTGTGCGGTATATAATCCGGTTGCTATAAACATTTAGATGAGTTTATTACATCACAAAAGAAGGTATTAGCAACATATTTTCTGTTGCATTTTTCTAGCGGTAACCTTGCTATTAACCATTGCCGGCAGCTGTCTTTCATCCCCAACAAGCACAGCATGGCGAACTCCAGAAAGCTTCAACAGAATAATCGATTCACATTCTTTAAGCTGTGCAGCTTCATCGATCAAAACGAATTCTATCGGAGTCATTCCGAACCTGCACAATTTAATTGAGGTGGAGGCAGTACAGAAGATCAAACAAGCATTGTTTATACAAAAACCCTCAAGTTCATCCCTCTTCCATGATATAGGGAGGCCAAATGATGCTTGAAAGTCCTTGAGTGCTTGCAGGCAGTCTGTTATTACCAAAAAAGCTTCACTGTTGTGTTTATTTGTAGTTACCATCTTCTCATCAACCTTCTGAAGCAAATCAATGATATGATACATTTTCTTCGCGTAATCGAGTGGAAGCACGGATGTAGGCAAATGAGTATACAAGCTCCTGTAACATAAAATAAGCTTGTCTCGTAAATCACAAAATTTCTTGCTTGTGGATTCAACCCCATATTCACTTTCAAGAAAACAAATCATGTCGTAAGTAGAGAGTTTCGACAGACATAAATTCTTCTTAAGTATGTCAATTCTGTGGTCAAGAAACACATCGAGAAGGTCTTTATGATCCTCATTAATCTCCATTCGTCCTTCATTCCCAAGTAAAACTATGTTTCCTAACCCATAAGCATCACATCCCAAATCATGATTCCTAACTAAACTCAACAACCTCTTCACAACTCCTACCACTGCAATATTCGTAGGAGCACAAGTAAGTGACCTATGGTTAGTCCTTAACAACACAAACAATAGCGATGCAATAGTCTTAGTTTTCCCGGTTCCAGGAGGACCCCAAATTAATTTAATATCATTTTGATGAATGCATTTGTTAGAAGCAAGACAAGTAACCACTGCAGCTTCTTGTGAGCTATTCAACTTAAAAGAATCAAAAGCTTGCCTCAGATTCGCGTCAATAACACCTTTTTCTCCTGCTGTACAACACAAATTGCAGTTCCTAGCATCCTCCTGTGCATAAACAAGCATAAATAAAACACATTTGTCTAGTTTGCAACTTCCACTATCAAAATGCCTTAGAATATAGAAAAGTGTCGGTGTTAGTGTAAGATAAAGGAATTAAGGAATGTAGCCAAAAGGCATTAGTAATTGGCAGTACAGACACTTGTTAAGAAAAAAAGAATATATATCAAATTCCAAAGTTACAAACGCTCTTTTCAAACTACTCTTTTACCCATCTTTGATACAGGGCATGTATGAGCGTAGCTTAACTGAGAGTAAGTATTTTAACATATAGCTTTGTTGGTTGACAAGGCTTTTTAGCGCTTTTGGAAAAACATTTTTTTCTTAAAAGAAAAGCTATAAAGTACCCTATAAAATAAGCTCTAACTTACATTTCTAGTTAGTTGTGCCAAACATAAACTATATCTAAGCAATTCATTGGAAAACTTTGGCGGAAGCTTGTGACCTATTAGTGACATGTCTGGCTTGTCACTAATGACTAGGATTTTCTTGTCGCGTAATTTATGTTGAAAGATGGTAATATACATGATCTGTATGGCCAAATTAGTACTTACAGGAGGACTGAATGACAATGTTCTTTGAATGAGTTTTATCCTGCCTGATATTGCATTAAGAGCCTGCCATATACGCATATTTGTAGTCAAGTTTGTGAGATAAACGACAAACGTGTCTGATGATTTCGATGTGACAGCTGGGTGTGAATCAACGCGCTTGGATGACATAATTTGAACTCTCATCGGGTTTCGAGTGACCACTCTATTAACAAATGCAATGAGAAAAGGGCTATTTGGTCGATCAAGATCATCAATGCATCTTGGTTTAAGTGGTGCCAAGACAATAAGATCTCCACCTTTTGGTGAATAACTACTCATCTTAGTTAAAGTTATGTTATAGGACCATTCACCAGGAACATCCGACACTGAAATCTGAAACTCAGAAACACGACTTGTAGGTGCATTACGAATTCCTGTAACTTGAGAATGCAATTCTGCACGTGTTTCCTCAAGAAGCAGATTGGTGAACGAGTTAAGGTAGTCGGTTTCGGATGGAAATGTCAATGGCACTTCTGTCACCTGTGAAAATCACATAATTATCGTCAGTTATTGCAGTTTGATGGGAAACACTCTCGTAGATATGTCTCCGATGATAACTTTGTTGAAAATGAAAAACTACTATCAATCTTGTAATAAAGTTATCGTATACAATTGAAGGGGATGTTGAACTAGTTCGTTCAATCCTAAAATTGAAGGGGACGTCGAAAATTAAAGTCATTTCTATATCTTGATTCGCTCTATCAAAATGAATAACAAATTACTAAGGGTGTATACGTGTTTGTTTAACCTTAGTTTTTAGCTTATGTGATTTCAGCTCATGTTTCATAAGCCAGTATTTTCCGGCTTCTTTTGAAACTTATTTATCTAAGTATTTTTTTGGTTTCCACTCGACATTGCGAGTCGACTAATCCCAAGATGATTATCTAAGCTTATTATAACATAATAAATTATATAAGCTCATAAATTTCAACATATGCCCAAAATATGGGCTTAGGAAATATAGGCCGAAACCACATATATAAGCACATATAAGCCCAAATTTGTGTTTGATAGATTGTAGCGTCGAGAACTCGAGACTGAATCACTGAAATATCAAAATGAGCCAATTTTAGCCTTTTAGGTGCAAGTCTTGCTTCTTATAGTTTTTGACTTTTTTCTTCATTACTCTAGTTTACTCATTAGTGTATTTTTTATTTAAGATTATGTAGTATTGTTATAAAATTCTTCATTTAATTACCCATTAAGTAAATTATCTTGGTCGATCAATCAGTTTATATTTTCCAAGATATTTGAGGTTCCTTGAGTAAAGAATACATAAATTGTTAGACATCTTTTCCAGAGACCTGAACCCTAACTTAGCATCTTCAGTTTGATGATATACATAAATAAATTATCTAAGATCTACATACATGCATGCATGATCCATACTTGAACCCGTGAACATGTGAAGAAAAATAAGAGACAATAAAGAACCTGAAATCTGTAGAGATTTTTGTTGATTATATCAGATAAGGACCAAGAGTAGACCACATCTAATAATCTTGTACTATTATTGCTTTGTGACCGCTTTCGTTTCCGCTCCTGCTTCGAATTCGAAGTGATGGAGTTACTGCTGTTCGTGTTCGACATTTTTCTTGAGCTTGTTTCGAGACTTATAAAATTTGCTTAGAAAATGGATAATAGAAAGAAGATAAACAAAGAATCACTTCATATTATTACCAACTGAAATATCACAGTTTCCAAAGAGTCTTTTGGTTGTCCAGCTTGTTCCCATATACACGAATCTCTATTTAGTCATGATAGCCTGAGATCTTGTATATAAAATACTACGGAGTAATTTAATTCCGGTTTCAAAAATAGGTAATTTTGTATAAGGCATGCATAGGGATGAGCATTTCGAACCGCATCCCTGAACTGAACCGGAACTGTATTGGTATAACGGTATCGATTCTTAAAATACAGACTGCACGGACTACGAAAAGATGAAAAAATCGAACCACTAATTCGGTATGGGACCGGTACCAAATCGGAAATTCCCAAAAAGCGAGAAAACTCGATTTCCGGTACCGTACCGTATCCGAATCCCGTTGATACGGTACTGCACCGTACCACTAATTTATGCTCGGAAAAATCGGTACCACTAATTCGGTACGGGATCGGTACAGGACCGGTACCGTGCTCATCCCTAGGCATGCATCATGACTTGAGCCCATTTTGGGTATGTTTGGCGTGAAGTGATGTGCAGTTTTTTAGGACGGTGAGCATATAGCAATAGGCATTTTGAATTTTATTAGTCGTATGACAAAAGAGTTGCGAGCTTTGGCTAATTTTTAGGAAAGCTAATTTTTTAATGTTTTTTTAGAAAACAGTGCGCGGTGTGAGCGGTAAAATATGACTATCGACTGCTCATCGCTTCACGCATTCTTTCATCGTTCGTAACTTAAGCCAAAACACCCTTTTTAAAACACACCATGCCCAATTAAAACACAAACTCAAAAAAAAACTCAATTTAAAATAAAATAAAAATAAGAGTAAATTGCAAAAATCGTCCCTAAACTTTGGCCAAATTGCACGTTTCGTCCCAAATTTTTGGAAAGTGCAAATATCGTCCCTTTGGGGAAACTTTGGGGCAGAAATCGTCCCTGGCCTAGATCAAATGACTAAAATACCCTTCTCTCTTTATTACTTTTCAGCTTCTTGCGCAAATGGTCCCTGTGTTTCGCCAGATTTTGCAAATTTAGTCCTTTTTTTTTTTTTTTTAATTAACTATTAATATTAGTATTATTTTTTACGTTTTGTCCGCTTTTTTACGCTTTTGTCCGCTTTTTAACGTTTTCGTCCGATTTTTACGTTTTCGTCCGCTTTTTTACTTTTTCGTCCGATTTTTACGCCGTCCGCTTTTTACGTCGTCCATTTTTACGTTTTCGTCCGCTTTTTACGTTTTCTCGATTTTTACGCCGTCCGGTTTTTACGTCGTCCGCTTTTTACGCTTTCACGATTTTTACGTCATTCGCTTTTTTACGTCACAAATTTTTAGGTTTTCGTCCGATTTTTAAGTTTTGTCGATTTTTACGCCACGATTTTTAGGTTTCGTCCGCTTTTTACGTTTTCATCGGTTTTTACGCTTTTGTCTTTTTACGCTTTCATCCGCTTTTTACGTTTTTCGATTTTTACGCTTTCATCTTTTGCGTTTTCGTCCTTTTTACCTTTTCGTCGATTTTTACGTTTTCGTCGGTTTTTACGCTGTTCGATTTTTACGTTTTATGATTTTTGACTTTTCGTCGATTTTTACGTTGTCGAAGTTTTACGTTGCCGGTTTTACGTTTTGTCTTTTTACGTTGTCCGTTTTTACGTTTCGTCCGATTTTTACGCGCTCATTTTTACGAAAAATACCGTAAAAATAGGACAAAAACGTAAAAATCGACAAAACGTAAAACCGACGAAAACATAAAATCGAACTAAAACGTAAAACGGATTTAAAACGTAAAAATCGGACTAAATCGTAAAAACAGACGAAACATAAAAATCGGATTAAAACATAAAAACTATCGAAAGCGTAAAAAATAATACTAATATTAATAGTTAATTAAAAAAAAAAAATGACTAAATTTGCAAAATCATGAAACATTGGGGACCATTTTGCAAGAAGTAAAAGTAATAAAGAGAGAAGGGTAATTTAGTCATTTGATCTAGGCCGAGACGATTTCGCCCAAAGTTTCCCATTGTGACGATATTTGCACTTTCCAAAGATTTGGGACGAAACGCAATTTGGCCAAAGTTTATGGACGATTTTGCAATTTACTCTAAAAATAATAGATAGAAAGGGTGGGAAATGGCTTGGAGAATGGTGCATGCGGTAGGTGGGGTAGGACGTATGGTGGTACCGAAATGGCTCAAGCCATTTGGTGTTCACATTGGAATGGTGATGGTAGTCAAGCTACCTAAAGGGTATATGACACATGCACACACCTATGTTTGATCATAGAGCAATATATAGCACCTGCACGCATCTCTGTATGAACACGGAAGCTAAACAAAACTTGCAGAAAGTAAAATGACACAAGATATAACGTGATATTCACGACAAGGGTAGTCGTGATAGTCCACCAGGTCAAACCAAAAAGATATTATTATTGAGGTACGCACACACACGAGAGATTATATTTAGAATTACATTGAGGGGGTATATATAGGTATGGAAAACCTAATGCTAGATTTCAGACCATGTTTTAATATATATAATAACTCGTCTACCTATAGTCTACCTGATGCACTAACGGTCAGAGAACTCGGTCGTGTAACAACTAAAAAATTTCACGTTAATATTTATTTAAAACATAAACATTTTATCTCAAAATCGCGTGTAATTTTGAACTTTAAATATAACATTTTAGGTTATCCTGCGCGTAATGAAAACCGACTCTGAACATTTTATCACATTAGATTCATTTTTATAATCATTATATGGAATTTAAAATTTTAATTCCAAATGTTACCAAATAGACCGTGTGATTTACGAGTCTAAACTTGCGGTTTAAACAATTTTACTTATATGCAAACTTAACCTATACATGCACCACATTTTCTAAGACGTTTAAACGCTATTACATTTTCGGAAAACGACATATTTTCCCCCTCCTTCGACCATAAAATCAACACTTGATTATTAACACTAAATATAACAAAATATCTCCTAAACTTAACTAGCCATTTTTAGTGCTTATTATCAAGATAAATTCCTAGATATTTCATAGACTTAATACCTAAGTAGCAAAGATATTTACTTAAACTTATTAACTAAGTTTAACTAGATATTTAATATTTCTGGTTTTAGACATAACATATATTTAACATCAACCGACACTAGACTAGGCACAGTCTACACATTATAAGCCTTTTAGGTTCATAAAAATTATATTTGAAAAGTTACATTTTCATTTTTCCATTTTTACGGAAACCTCGTACGTTTTACGTTTTACGCGTATTTAACCTACGTTTTCAGGTTTTAACAACGTTTACCCACTCCGTTAAACTTATCACTCATTTAATATACTTTTATAGAGTATAATGATATGTTTTAACATTTCTTACAAGTTTCATATTTTTATGATACCCGGTTTGACGTTTCATGATTTAAATACTTACCGTTAGCGATTACCGGGAACAAAACTCACTTCGTAAACAAGATAATACCAAGAATGATGCATCTAGTCACTCTATCTCATTGTGAACGAATTCAAGGAAATCTTGGTGATACGAAAGTGTCTTGGATGATTACAATTGTTGATACTCTTGATTAAGTTATCCAAAGATCCAAAAGTCTTCATTTTTGCACCTCCTTTGACTAAGAGTCCTACATATACACATTTAAATAGCCAAAATAACTCATTCACTTCCTCCTTGATCTCCTTTAAACGCCCCAACATTTATTCATATAGAAATCCCTTTATGATCTTCAAGCTTCAAGTTCTACATCATAATTAAAGCTCTTGTTAAGCTTTGTATGATCCAAGTTATAGTTTTTTCATTCCTTTGGTGAAATTAAAGCTACACAAGTGATCCAAGTCTTTCAAAAGTCCTAACACAATCTCTTAAGTGCACAAGAGGGTGTTGAAGGATTCCTAGAGTGGAGTGATTCTTTGTTCTAGTTCTTTGGTTCTTGTTTCCTCTTTTAAGTAAGGCCAAAAGTTGTAAGCTAGACTCATGATTGATGAGTGTCTAAATACTCATCATTTTTGTACCAATTAAACTGCAAAAACATCTGAAAACACTCAGAAATGCATCAAAACGATAAAAATATCACAAATAAGTGTTTTATGTGTTTTAAATGCAAAATATCAAAATCCGTGAAAACGATAAAGTTTGCATAATTGGCGCTTTAGTCCCCAAGTTTCAAAAGTTGTCAAAACAGGTCCTCGGTAAAACAAAATAAAGAAAATGTTATTCAAGGTCCCCGAAATATTCTAAGTTGTCAAAATGGTCCTTGAATAAATCTTTTGTTAAATGGCGTAAAAGGTCCTCAACTTTCAAAATGTCAAGTTTGGTCCTCGAAGTTTGAAAATGTCAACAATAGTCCTTGTACTATTGAAACTTATCAATTTTGGTCCCTTGAAACAACTTTGGAAAATTACGTGTTTAGTCCTCTAGTTTAGCGTAATTGCAAAACAAGACCTTGATATTATAAGCTAAGCTCGCCTTGTCAAAATACTTTTGACCCCTCGCCACTTATTCCTTTTGACCCCCTGTCACTCCCCATTTTGAACCTTTGGTCAACACCAGTCAAACATTCACCCCTTTCCCTCCCAACTGGTTTTCCCCCACCACTTGCCCTGTTCCTCTACAACTCTCAACATATTCCCACCTTATCACCTTATCACCTTATTCCTCACTCCTCATCATCACACCTATTCACCACCCCCCCTAGTTGCAATCAGAGCCCTGTGGTCAAAAACAGACTTTCCCGCCAAAACCATCCAATGGCCAAAATGCACCTAAAGTAATCCAATGGCTAAAATTATTGATGGGATTTGATCAGAGGACACGTGGAAACCATTTGGAGCTATAAAAGAGAGGAGGTGCCGGAAGAAGTAGTTAGTTTTAGTTTTCAATGTATGTCGCTTTTGTAGAAGTGTCTTAGTTTAAATCTTAAAATGTAATTTTTAGTTTCTATGTATTGAATTTAAAGTAATTTAGTGTTTGTAATCAAATCTAAGTTCTAATTCAAAGTTTTATTTAAGTCTCATAATCTCATGCTCACCGTTGGAAAATCCATTTTCAAAGTCTTATATCCAAACTTTTAATAGCTTATGTTTAAGTTCGCATGCTTAGTTAAGCTTTCTATAGCTTTTGTAAGCTTGCAATTAATTTTCAAGCAATTTTCATTTTTGGTCAACATAAGTCAACTGTGAAGAAAACTGTCAAGCGCTTTGGAAATGGAATGGGATTGATGCAAAGGCGTAATGGGTTGGTTTTGGAATAGAACAGTAGTATTGGGTTTGGTTTAGTCGCATAACAAAATTTGAAACACTTGTGAGTAGTTTCATCGCTTTTAGTGTAATTTTGTATGATCTTTATCCTGCTTTTGATTCACTATTAGGTTTAGTTTATATATGCTCATTTCATTGTCATTAAGTCATATTTAATCGCTTTTAGCAATAGCTTAAGCCGCTTTAGCAGTTTGATAGTGTTAATTGCATAACAATTCATTGTGGTGTTTGGTTTTAACACCAAATCGTGTTATAGGATTGTGCAATGGAAGATACTTGTTGCTTTAAGCTTGGTTAGCTCATATGTACTCATATCTCGTTTTAACTTGTGCTCGCAGTTAAAAGTCAAAATTCCACTAAACTGCTTTCTTTAGCTTAATCATTGGATTTTTGGAAATCAAAAGATTTGTTTTGTGTTTAAGAATCATAGACATAGCTTGTATTATCTTCATTTCAAGACAATACATCAATTTCATCCTCAAATCAAGATCAAAACTCATTAAAGTCAACATTTCATTTTTACTTCAAAAGTCAAAATTTGCAAAAACTCAGTTTGAGCCCAACTAAGATGATTTTTCATGGGTTCGTTTCTGGGTCAAATCAAGTATAACTTGTGGCTTTAAAAAGTTCAATCGCTTCTAGTTTATTGTTGTCATTTTGTATAATTTTGTCAATTTTGTTTAAGCCTCAAATGAGCTTGCCAAATGGGCTTAATATGCCTCACAGCACCGACTCGCTTGATACCGAGTCTCGCATGTGGTCTTGCAAGGCTCCCACAAGCTCGCTTGAGCTTATCTAGGTCTGATTCTTGGTTTAGAGATAGTCACCCAGGTCTACATTAGGTTCCCACTTTTGGATTTTAGTTTTAGTTTATTAGGAAGCTTGTGCTTGATCTCAAACTTGGTACCCTCACATCTGTTTTTGCACATAAGCTCACATCATCAAATCTTTGTAACTTGCAATCCAGAGGTTATGGCTTGTTGGTTTTAGTTGCTTTAGAGTTCTTTTAGCTTATGCAAGCTTCTGTAATCAGTTTGTAGCTTGTTTGTAGCTTTTGGCTTATCCAAGTGCTTATTTATAAGCACTCTCCACTGCAGCCTCTTATCCCTTCACACAAGCACTTGTTTTTCTATTTTTCCTAGATTCAGCATCTTAAATTAGACTTTTCTTGAATTTTTCACATTTTTCTAGGTCTATTTGCTATTTTTCTTAATTTAAATCAGTTTTTAAGCATTTTTAATTAGCATTTAATACAAATAATTCAGAAAAGTTTCAAAAAAATAATTTTTCATTTTTCTTAAGTTTAGATAAATATAAAAAGTCAAAAAAATATTTTTCCAGATTTTTCTTAGTTAAATTTGTATTTTTAAGCAATTTAAGTAATTTTAAATAGTTTTTAATTCATAGAAAATAGAAAATAATCGAAAAATATAAAATAGTTTTGAAAATTCTATTTTGTTATTTTAGATTTTCCCAAGTCATAATTTTATTTTTCTAGCTTTATTTCATATTTTCTTGTATTTTAGTCTAATATTAAATAGTTAAAATAGTTTTAATTAATAATAATTAATTAAATAGTTGTAAAATAATTTTCTTTTCTAAATATTTTCTTTTATCATTAGGATTATAAAATATCATTTTCATATTTTTAGGGTTAATACTGCTTCAGTTTCTTATTTTCATTTATACGTCGCGTAGTTTTTAAATTAAGTTTTACAAAAACATAAAATAAAAAAATCATTTTGCAAATAGTGATAGCGTTTATTTAATATTTTTTATCTTTTTAATTTCTTTTAATTTGCATTTAAGCCCCTGTAGTTTATGTACTTTTTCCTTAGTTATAATAAATCAATCACAATCTCTTTTCCCGTTCAAATCTCTCGATCACTACACGTTTGATTATTCTCGCACGGCTCGTTGGGACTTAACGACCTGGGAAACACTATACTCTCCTGATCTTCATTGCATTTGTGCTTGAATTGTTTTAAGTTTGTTACGGTCGGCCATTCACAAGTGGTCGGCTTGAGTGACTAAAACTTGACGGTTTTGCACCAATCAAATTTTACGCTACGGGAGCAAGGTAATAGTCTTACGCTTAGCGATTAGTGATTTGAATATTCACTCCTTGTTTATACCATCCGTATGTATTTATATTTTCTTATAAAATCAAAACCCAAAAGATTTTCATTCTTTGTTTTTGCGAAATGTTTATCCAAAACCCAAAATATTCATCTTAACCTCTTACCCTTTTTGATTCTTTATCCCTTTA
Source organism: Chrysanthemum lavandulifolium (assembly GCA_022545495.1). Classification (NCBI taxonomy): domain Eukaryota; kingdom Viridiplantae; phylum Streptophyta; class Magnoliopsida; order Asterales; family Asteraceae; genus Chrysanthemum; species Chrysanthemum lavandulifolium. The sequence goes on along the minus strand of CM040239.1, from coordinate 152,356,346 downwards.
CCCTCTATCCTTTGATTCTAACTCTCCTATGGAATCTCTCGATCGCGACGCACTCGGGACAAAGTTGAAAAACTTCGACTTTATCTCAAATGTCAAGAATTCGTGTTGTTCGTGATGATCCATTAATTTCGCGTGAGGGAAATAGAACGAGAAACCGGGTGACAAAGGACCGGTACTTCCTCCGATAACGGGAGTGCTAAATACGTCCAACCTACGGTTTTCCAAAGATCTAACCCTCAATTGCTCCTAAGCCATCTAGAATTGATCCTAAACTTTCACGATTTACGGTTAAAAGCAAACATGCGAATTTAGACCGTGACTAGCAAGAATGACTTGCCTAATCTTCACGCTTCTCAAGAACCGAACCGGAGACCAGAATCGAAGTGGTGGAAATTGCTAGCTCTCGAGCACACCACTCGTCCCACCTCCGGATTTTTCAAAATGTTCTTCAAGACTTGATAGTCATTCGGATCACCATGTTGGTTTTGTTGATTCTTTGAATAAACCGATTCCTTCTCATAATTCTCAAATGAAATCGCTTATTCCTTGTGTCGGTTGTGGTGAGCCTCTTTTGGTTCACCGTCATTGTGTACGTGTGTACAATGTGGTAATGATATTCAGAATCGGAGTTGTTTGTTTTGTGGTTCGAGGAATTCATTTGATTATGATCCTAATCGAACTCATTTAACGAACCCTCAAACTTTTCTAATTACCCACCACACCGACTCATCTTCATATAATCAACATAATCACGTGAATTTTTGGAGGTCCTCACCAAGGATTTGAGTGTCAACCGAAACACGTTTGTCTATGAACAGTCGGTGATGCTCGAACTCAGTTATGACCAATATCCATATAATTCACCACCCGCACTCAACAGCTTTATCGTTGTGAGAACTGTGGAGGTTCCCATTTCACCGATTGTCAAACAGGAATCCATTTCCTTGTAACAATTACGACTATCCTTATCACGACCAACCTCCACAAGGCCAAATGACTCAAACTCCTCAACAAACCCAACAAGACACTTATCTAGAGCTTCGAGTCGATGAAAAGAACCGAGGAGTTGTGTAAAACAAAGATTTCATAATGTTCCCGCTTTTCTTGTGTATATTGTGGGGTCCTCATAATGATTATCAATGTCAACCTTCCGGTTTTGACAAATCTCCACTCCCACAATGTCCCGTCATTCAAAATTCACATGAGAAATCCATGGAAGAATTGCTAGTCAAGAGCAGTGTCTAAAATAAATTCCCAAATTGCTTTTGAAAATCTATTAGGAATCAATTGCAAAAGAAAAAGCAAATGATCTAGCTCTCAATTTCGCTTTTATTCTCGATGATGATGATGAGGATACACTTGATTCATCAAGTTCATCGATGATATCCCAAAGAGCTGAGATTCATTCTCAAACAACCGCCACACCCGAGGTTCACACTCACCCGAACACGGGGACGAGCATCTTGACACTGCTCTCGAAAAGGAATCGGACGAATTCATAAAGTCTAGTGTCGAGAACCTTGTCCCAATCCCGAGAAAGTCACAGGAACTTCCGATCATATGTGTGATTCTATTTCTCTGAGTGTTCAAAAGATCATTTTGAAACTTTCTCCGATGTTAGCGACGATTGTACTTCTCATGGAAACATCGAGTATGTTGAGGCATCACCCCACGCCCGATGTCGATCATCTTCGAGGAGTTCACCGATGAACTCACTCACATCATCCACTTTCATCGAAAGTGACGATGATCTCTTTGATTTTGAAGCCGATCTTGGAGAAACCGAAATCTCCTATATAATGATCATCCACTCATTTCTTGTCCCATTTCCGACTCTTCCATTCCTTCTCACTCCGGATGAGGAAGATGATAACTTTGGAAGGAGGTCGATGCTTTTCTTAGTGATGAGTCAATTCCAACAGGATTGACAATACTTACTTTGATTCGGAGGAGACATCCTCTTCTTGAAAACTGCTGATTAAAGAACTGCTTCCAGCCTCTCCCTCCCGAAATTTTGTTGCCAATCACCATACAAGCTTCAAGTCTAAGCTTAAAATCTAACAAATGGTGATTTGCTCCTCACTAATGAAGAATGGGATTGCATTGTGATGCACATCTTTATTCCATTTTTCACAAATGGTGTGGTTTCTCGCCCTTTCTCCTTCGTGAATGAGGACACTATTTTGATCCCGGCATTTTCATTTATCATTTTTGAGCCGGTTCTATGTATATCTCGTCGGTGTGGAACTTTCACGCACTTCAATGTTTATCCAAACATCTTGAATGAAAGTCCGATGGAGATTGTTTCTTCCACCTTACTTCCCATGAACAAATTAATTGGGTCGAGTCAAGCTAGCGACTCGGTAATCAAAAACAAGAGTTAAACATGGGTTTTCACCGCAGGTACCACCCTAGTGGGGGAGATGCCCACATGTTGTATATAGATCTAAAAATGAATGAAAATTGTAAATATTAAAAAGAAAATAATTGTTGTGTTTCTACACTTAGCTAGTAATGTTATCTTTTTACGTTCTAAGTTTCGCATAACAGCTTTTCACCCAAGCTAACCACTTGTGAATGGCTAACCGTAAGAAACTTAAAACGCTTAAACACAAATGCAATTAAGATCGAGGAATATAGGGATTCTCGGTCGTTAAGTCCCACGGAGGATGAATTGGTGTTAAACAACTTCAGATGTCAGAATGATCACTAAGGATAGTGATCAATAAGGTTTTGATGAAATTTATACCTAAAGAAAAGATTAACAAATTATAGCGACTTAAATGCAAATTAAAAGAAATAAAAGTTAAAATCTATTAAATAAACGCTATCACTATTTTTAAAATCGATGAACGTTTAAAACCTAAAACGATGTTTAAATAAAATTACGAACGCACAAAATAAAACATGAGTTTTAAGAAATAAAAGGCCTACAAATATGAAAATGACATTTTACAATCCTAATAATAAAAGAAAATTATTAGAAAAATAAAATTATTTTTACAACTATTTATTTAATTATTATTAATTAAAACTATTTATTAAGTATTTAAAATGCACTAAAATACAAGAAAATACAAAATTAACCTAGAAAATAAAATTATAACTTAGAAAATCTAAAATATGATAAAACTTATTTTAAAACTAAAATATATTTTTAGACTTTATATGTATTTATTATTAATTTAAAACTATTTAAAACTAATTAAAATGCTAGAAAATACTATTTAAACCAAGAAAATTATGGAAAATACTTTTATGACTTTTATATTTATCTTAATCTATAAAAATTGAAAACATATTTTTAAAGCTTTTCTTATTTATTTGTATTAAATGTTATTTAAAAGGATTAAAAACTATTTAAAATAAGGAAAATAGCAAACAATTGATGGAAAAATCAAAAATTCAGGAAAATGCTAAAATATTATTCTAAGTTTATAAAAATATAAAAACATATGCTTATGTGGATGATAATGAAGTCGCAAAGATAAGCAAATCTAATAAGCTACTAAAATAAGCTATAAGCTACAAATGATCCAAATGGTCAAAAAGCTAACTTATACTATCTTAAGACTTATTCAACTAATTAACACTACTCTAGATTACTAATGATGCTTAAACCTAGATATGAGCTTATGAGATTAAAAGTTAAAACAAATGATCTACTGGGGGCTACTTTAAGCACTTGCACAAGCTAAACAAATAAGCTAAAAGGAAAAACAGATATTGGACTCTAAAGATAACCTAGCATATACATGTGCCAAAATCAGCCTTTCACAAGCTTGAATGAAGCTTGTGAAAAGATCAATTTAACTGTGCACACTCGAGTGTGCATGTGGCATTCGTGAGTTTATTGGAGGTGATTTTTAGCTTATCGGAGCTTGATAAAAGGAAAACAAAACAGATATTAGTAAAATAGACCAATGAACTTGGACATCCCAAAGTATCACTTGATTAAAACCTCAAATGAATCCATGAAAGATCAAGAAAGATTTGCTAAATCGGCTTTTCTATATTTGACTTATGAAGACGAAATGAAACTTTGACTTAAATGAGTTTTGATCCTGGTTTATCAGCTGAACATGATGAAATGAGCTGTCCTGAAGCTTGATTAAGCTGCTACTATGAATTATAAACACTATGCAAGCTTTAGATTTTCTAAATTCTATCTATTATGCAAATCAAAACAGTTTATCTACGATTTTGACTTTCACTCATATAAGGTGCAAGTGAATACTGCACCTAAGTCTAATTCCACTAACAAAGGTTGGATTGATGTGTCTTTACCAAAACTAAGCTTAAAACTCACTATCCCTAGTTGATCCAAACACCACTTAAGATGCTAAAATTCAATTTGTCTACTCTAAACTAAATCTTGAACTATCGCAACTATCAATTCGGATCTATAATACCTAAATTAGGCAAATTAACCAATAACTCAACAATAATTCTAGCTAACCATAATGATGCATATGAGACTCAGTATGAGACAGATATGAAATTAAGCACTTACATGAGTCCCGTCATAATGAAATGCTATATAAATTCAATGAACTCCTTTCTAATCATCGATTAACAACCCCACTTAGTTCAACATGTTCCCACATTAATCATCATACAAAGACTATGATCCATTTTCCCATGAACATACAACTTTTGACTTTAGTTGACCAAGTGAGCATTTTGAGTGAAAGCTAAGTAGAGGCTATTATAAGCAATAAGTGAGTCAGAGAAAAGCTTATAACAACTTATGAAAGCAATTTAGAAATCTAAAATTGATCTTAGTACTACTTAACTATATTTTTTATTTTTCACCCTATTTATCCTATTTTTTATATTTTTGAGTTTTGAATATACATTGAGTTTTTGGATTTTAAAGACTTAGAAAAGCTTTTATAAGAGCTTATGTGAGCTTATAAGTACAAATTATCGATACAAACAACATTAACACATACTTAGATTTTGAACTTGAAATTGCATAAATTTGGAAATGAAACTAAACCTTGAAATTGATGATCTAAAAGATTCAAATACACTTAAATAACTTTAACAAAGCATTTGAAAGACTTAAATTAAACTGGAATTGAAAACTACACTATATCGACACTAAATTACACTACCTACTCTAATAATCCTTCTCCTCCGCTTCTTTTCTCCTTTATATTGATATTTTCAACCTTTGTCGACACTCGAATCTTTCCCAAAGATAATTGAACCATTGGATCATTAGAATTCATCACATTCATCACTTGGCACTTTGGCGCCAAAAAGTCTTAGAGTGGGTTTATACATTAATTGGGTTGGTTTGGAAGGTGGAGGTGTGATAGTGAGAGGTTAGATAGTGGGGGGATAAGTTTGGAAAGGTAAGATGAGGTGGAAAGGTTGAGGTAGAGGTGGCGGTGGAAGTGTGGAACCGGTGTTGGGGGAAAGGGAATGTGAATAGTGGCGCGGTGTTTTGAATTTAAACACCGGGTTTGGTTTTGGGCTTGGGGTGATTGGGCCAGGGTTATTGGATTTGGATTAGTTTGGGTTAAGTAATTAAAGGTGTCCGTTTGGTATAGTTAAACACATAGGACCATTTGTGTAATTCTTGAAAGTATAGGGACTGATCCCGTAACATTTCCAAAGTTATAATAAGGACTAAACCTGCCAAATATGGTTAGTACAAGGACAATATGTTTCATAAAATTCCATTTTATAAGTCCAAGGACTAAAATTGCCAATTTTGAAACTCTAGGACCAAACTTGTAATTTTCCAAAAGTTTATCATAAGGACCAATTTTGTCATTTATTAATAGTACAAGGTTTATTTTGATAATTTTCACTTTTTTAAAACCAAGGACTAATTTTGACACTTTTCAAAGTTTAGGGACCAAAGTTGTAATTTTGTGATTTTTATACTTCAAAGGATTATTTTGAACAACTTTTGAATCCCAAGGACCTAAAATGATATTTTACAAGTTTTGGAATTACCAGGACTAATTTTGACAACTTTTGTAACTTGGGGACTAAAGCGCCAATTATGCAAACTTGATACGTTTTCATCGATTTTGATGTTTTGCATTTAAAACATATAAAACACTTGTTTGTGATATTTTTATCATTTTGATGCATTTCGAGTGTTTTAGATGTTTTGGCATTCTAAACAAGATAAAAAATGATGAGTATTTAGACACTCATCAATCCCCACACTAAGATATTGCTAGTCCCTAGCAATGATTTATGAAAAGTTAATGGATTTTATCTCTTTACCAAAAGCCATTACTCGGAGTAGCCAATTGTTTAAGTTCAAGTAAGAACCTTGGTACAATGATAACCAAATGATTTTGAGCAAATCATAAGTCAGAACGGATTTGATTTGTCTTTACCGAGCCGTTTGCTACGGACTAGCCAACTCTTAGATAAATTATCAATATTATCTTTGGTGAGCCGATTACCAATTATGGATTTCAATCGCCTTTACCACAAGCCATAAACTTGCGGGCTAGCCAACTTTTCACTTTTTAAAGATATGGTGAAATTGAACACCATACAATTTTGGGCAAATTGCAAGCCATAAACGGATTTGAGATATCTTTACCAAGAGCCGTTTGCTCTGGATTAGCCAATCCTTATGTGGGTTAGACATGGTGGATTGATTACCATTTGTTGTGTTTAGTACATAGTACTTCCACTAAATAAAAATTTTATAATTTGGCCATTTTGGGGAAAAAAGGACTAAAGGGTACATTTGTGATCAAATTCGCGAAATTTCCCCCACTTAGAAATGAATATTGTCCTCAATATTCAAAGTACCACTGTTATGCCGAAACTTAGAACGTAAAAGATAACATTACTACCTAAGTGTAGAAACACAACAATTATTCTCTTTTTAATATTTACAATTTTCATTCATTTTTAAGATCTATATACAACATGTGGGCATCTCCCCACACTAGGTGGTACACACGGTGAAAACCCATGTTTAACTCATGTTTTGATTACCGAGTCGCTAGCTTGACTCGACCCGCATTAATTTGTTCATGGGAAGTAAGTGGAAGAGACAATCTCCATCGGACTTTCATTCAAGATGTTTGTATAAACATTGAAGTACGTGAAAGTTCCACACCGATGAGATATACATAGAAAGACCGCTCAAAAATGATTAATGAAAATGCCGGGTCAAAATAATGTCTTCATTCCGAAGGAGTGAAGAACAGGAGAAGCCACGAGGATATATGAAGAAAAGAAAGAAAATCATGATGAAAATCATGACTAACTCATCATCATCCATAGGAGAATTCATGATTTTCATGAATCTCATCGCTTAAGCTCATTTGATCAAGACATATTATGGGTGGGAGGGATGGGATTTTGATATCAAGCAAGTTCTCATGGTTGAGAACATTTCCTCCGAACACAAAGATCATTTATGTCTAGATCAAAATGGAAGTTATCATACTCGGTAGAGATATGATATGAGTGAGTTCAAAGGAGAACTCCTCGTAAAGAGAATCATTCACATGATGTGAATTTGTGAACTCTTGTTCCACTATGACTCATCACTATCCTCGCCAAAGATTGGATTGTTAGAAATCCAAGTGAATTCGATTCAATTCATATAGAGGATTGGTGAAAGTAGCTTTGAATGTTTCGGGAACAAGGTGATTAACATTCTCTATTGGATTGTTAGGGTGAGAAGTGAGTGAACGATCATTATAAAGGAGATTTTCAATTTCTCCTAAGTTGGCTTTGAAATCAAAGAGATCATCATCACTTTCCGATGAAAGTGGAATGATGTGAGTGAGTTCATCAGTAAACTCCTCAAAAAGAGGATCAACATCACAATGTGAAAGTGATGCCTCAACATTCTCAATGTCTCCATAAGATTTACAATCATCGCTAAAATCGGAGAAAGTCTCAAAATGATCTTTTGAACACTCAAGAGGGGAAGAGATATCACACATATGGTCAAAAGTTCCTGTGACTCTCTCGGGATTGGGACAAGGTCCTCAACACTAGACTTTATGAATTCGTCCAATTCCTTTTCGTGAACAAGTGTCAAGATGCTCGTCCCCATGTTCGAGAGTGAGTGGGAGTTTGGTGTGATGGCGCTTGTTTGAGAATGAATCTCAACCATGGAATATCCATCGATGAACTTGATGAATCTTCAAATGTATCTTCATCATCACCGCCATCGAATAAAACGAAATTGAGAGCTAGATCCGTCGCTTTTCTTTTGCAATTAATTCCCTAATAGACTTTTCAAAAGCAATTTGGGAATTTATTTTAACACCGCTTCTTCGCTAGCAATTCTTCCATGGATTTCTCATGTGAATTTTGAATGACGGGACATTGTGGGAGTGGAGATTTGTCAAAACCGGAAGGTTGACATTGATAATCATCATGAGGACCCCACAATATACACAAGAAAACGGGAACATTATGAAATGTTGTTTACTCAACTCCTCGCTTCTTTTCACCGACTCGTAAGCTCTAGATAAGTGTCTTGTTGAGTTTGTTGAGGATTTTGAGTCATTTGGCATTGTGGAGGTTGGTCGTGATATGGATAGTCATAATTGTTACAAGGAAATGGATTCCTGTTTGACAATCGAGTGAAATGGGGACCTCCACAGCTCTCACAACAAGAAACTGTTGAGCCGGGATTGGTGAATCATATGGATATTGGTCATAACCAAAGTTACGAGCATCACCGGAAACTGTTCATAGACAATCGTGTTTCCGGATTGACATTCAAATCCTTGGTGAGGACCTCCACAAAATTCACAAGAAGATTGTTGATTATATGAAGATAAGTCGGGTTGTGGTGGGTAATTAGAAAAGTTTGAGGGTCGTTAAATGAGTTCGGATTAGGATCATAATCAAATGAATTCTCGAACCACAAAACAAACAACTCCTGCTCGAATATCATTACCACACTGTACACACGTACACCAATGACATGGTGAACCAAAAGAGGCTCACCACAACCGACACAAGGAATAAACGATTCTATTTGAGAGTTATGAGAAGGAATCGGTTCATTCAAAGAATCAACAAAACCAACATGGTGATCCGAATGACTATTAAGACTCAAAGAACATTTTGAAAAATCCGGAGGTGGGACAAGTGGTGTGCTCGAGAGCTAGCAATTTCCACCACTTCGTTATGGTCTCGGTTCGGTTCTTGAGAAACGTGAAGATTAGGCAAGTCATTCTTGCTAGTCACCGGTCTAAACTCGCATGTTTGCTTTTAACCGTAAATCGTGAAAGTTTAGGATCAATTTTAGATGGCTTATGAGCAATCGAGGATTAGATCTTTGGATAACCGTAGGTTGGACGATTTAGCACCTCCATTATCGATGAAAGTACCGGTCCTTTGTCACCCCGGTTTCTCGCTCTATTTCCTACGCAGAATCAATGGATCATCACGAACAACACGAATTCTTGACATTTGTGATAAAATAGGAAGTTTTTCAACTTCGCTCCAGTTCGTCGTAGTCGAGAGATTCCATGAGAATAGAAGAAGTTAGAATCAAATGGATAGAGGTAAAGGAATAAAGAATCAAAAGGGTAAGAGGGTAAAGATGAATATTTTGGATTTTTGAAAACATTTTGATAAAACAAAGAATGAAAATATTTTTGGTGTTGTTAACACTTTAGGAAAAGTGTTAATGAACTTTTGATTTTGAAAAATTGTTTACAAAAGGTGGTATATGTGCAAGAATGGATCCGGAAATGCTTAAAACACGCTTACTGACCTCCGGCAGTGGCGCCTAAAATTTGATTGGTGCTAAACCGCAAGTTATCTCACACAAGCTAGTCACTTGAATGACCAACCGTAAGAAACTCAAAACAGCTTAAAACACAAATGCAATTAAGATCGAGGAATATAGGGAATTCTCGGTCGTTAAGTCCCACGGAGGATGAATTGGTGTTAAACAACTTCAGATGATAGAATGATCACTAAGGATAGTGATCGATAAGGTTTTGATGAAAAATTACCTAAAGAAAAGATTTACAAATTATAGCGACTTAAATGCAAATTAAAAGAAATTAAAAGTTAAAATCTATTAAATAAACGCTATCACTATTTTTAAAATGATGAACGTTTAAAACCTAAAACGTATGTTTAAATAAAATTACGAACGTACAAAATAAAACGTGAGTTTTAAGAAATAAAAGGCCTACAAATATGAAAATGACATTTTACAATCCTAATAATAAAAGAAAATTATTAGAAAAATAAAATTATTTTTACAACTATTTATTTAATTATTATTAATTAAAAACTATTTATTAAGTATTTAAAATGCACTAAAATACAAGAAAATACAAAATTAACCTAGAAAATAAAATTATAACTTAGAAAAATCTAAAATATGATAAAACTTATTTTAAAACTGAAAATATATTTTTAGACTTTATATGTATTTATTATTAATTTAAAACTATTTAAAACTAATTAAAATGCTAAAAATACTATTTAAACCAAGAAAATTATGGAAAAATACTTTTTATGACTTTTATATTTATCTTAATCTATAAAATTGAAAACATATTTTTAAAGCTTTTCTTATTTATTAGTATTAAATGCTATTTAAAAGGATTAAAACTATTTAAAATAAGGAAAAATACAAACAATTAAGGAAAAATCTGAAAAATTCAGGAAAATGCTAAAATATTATTCTAAGTTTATAAAAATATAAAACATATGCTTATGTGGATGATAATGAAGTCGTAAAGTAAGCAAATCTAAATAAGTTACTAAAATAAGCTATAAGCTACAACAATGATCCAAATGATTAAAAATGCTAAAGTATACTATCTTAAGACTAATTCAACTAATTAATACTACTCTAGATTACTAATGATGCTTAAACTAAGATATGAGCTTATGAGATTAAAAGTTAAAACAACTGATCGAGGGCTACTTTAAGCACTTGCACAAGCTAAACAAATAAGCTAAAAGGAAAAAACAGATATTGGGACTAAAAGTAGACCTAGCCTAATACACATGGACCAAAATCGCAGCCTCACAAGCTTGAATGAAGCTTGTAAACAGTCTACAAGTAGCTTGTGCACACCGAGTGTTGACACAGGCATTTGAGGCATTATTGGAGGTGATTTTAGCTTATCGGAGCTTGATAAATGTAAAACAAAACCGATATATCTAAACTAGACCTAATGATCTTGCACATCCCAAAGTATCACTTGATTAAAACCTCAAATGAATCCATGAAAGATCAAGAAAGATTTGCAAAAATCTTTTTCTATATTTGACTTATGAAGACGTAAATGAAACTTTGACTTAAATGAGTTTTGATCCCGGTTTATCAACCGAACATGATGAAATGAGTCATCCCGAAGCTTGATTAAGTCGCTACTATGAATTATAAACACTATGCAAGCTTTAGATTTTCTAAATTCTATCTATTATGCAAATCAAAACAGTTTATCTCGATTTTGACTTTCACTCATATAAGGTGCAAGTGAATACATGACCTAAGTCTAATTCCACTAACAAAGGTTGGATTGACCGCCTTTACCAAAACTAAGCTTAAAAACTCACTATCCCTGGTTGATCCAAACACCACTTAAGATGCTAAAATTCAATTTGTCTACTCTAAACTAAATACTGAACTACTGCAACTATCAATTCAGATCTATAATACCTAAATTAGGCAAATTAACCAATAACTCAACAATAATTCTAGCTAACCATAATGATGCATATGAGACTGTTATGAGACAGATATGAAATTAAGCACTTACATGAGTCCTGTCATAATGAAATGCTATATAAATTCAATGAACTCCTTTCTAATCACTGATTAACAACCCCACTTAGTTCAACATGTTCCCACATTAATCATCATACAAACAGCCTATGATCCATTTTCCCATGAACATACAACTTTTGACTTTAGTTGACCAAGTGAGCATTTTGAGTGAAAGCTAAGTAGAGGCTATTATAAGCAATAAGTGAGTCAGAGAAAGCTTATAACAACTTATGAAAGCAATTTAGAAATCTAAAATTGATCTTAGTACTACTTAACTATATATTTTATTTTTCACCCTATTTATCCTATTTTTTTATATTTTTGAGTTTTGAATATACATTGAGTTTTTTGGATTTTAAAGACTTAGAAAAGCTTTTATAAGAGCTTATGTGAGCTTATAAGTACAAATTATCAGATACAAACAACATTAACACATACTTAGATTTTGAACTTGAAATTGCATAAATTTGGAAATGAAACTAAACCTTGAAATTGATGACTGCAAAAGATTCAAATACACTTAAATAACTTTAACAAAGCATTTGAAAGACTTAAATTAAACTGGAATTGAAAACTACACTATATCGACACTAAATTACACTACCTACTCTAATAATCCTTCTCCTCTGCTTCTTTTCTCCTTTATATTGATATTTTCAACCTTTGTCGACATGCTTCTTTCCAGTAAATCCCACCACCATTAGATCTCTAGAATTCATCACATTCATCACTTGGCACTTTTGGCGGGAAAAGTCTTAGAGTGGGTTTATACAATTAATTGGGTTTGGGAGGATTTGGAAGGTGGAGGGGAAGTGGTTAGATATGTGGGGGAAAGGTTAAGATGAGGTGGAAAGGTTGAGGGTAGAGGTGGAAAACCGGTGGTTTCGGGATGCAAAGTGGTGGGGAAGGAATGTGAATGGCGGTTTTTTAATTTAAACACCGGTTTGGTTTTGGGCTTGGGGTGATTGGGCCAAGGGTTATTGGGTTTGGATAGTTTGGGTTAAGTTTATAGGTGTAGTTAGGTAGAGTAAACACCAAGGACCATTTATGTAATTCTTGAAAGTATAGGACCGATCTTGTAACATTTCCAAAGTTATAATAAGGACTAAACTTGCCAAATATGGTTAGTACAAGGACCAATGTTGCATAAAATTCCATTTTATAAGTCCAAGGACTAAAATTGCCAATTTTGAAACTCTAGGGACCAAACTTGTAATTTTCTCAATAGTTTACCATAAGGACCAATATTGCCATTTATTAATAGTATAAGGTTTATTTTGATTATTTTCACTTTTAAATTAACTTAAGGACTATTTTTGACACTTTTCAAAGTTTAGGGACCAAAGTTGTAATTTTGTAATTTTAATCTTTAAAGGATTATTTTGAACAACTTTTGAATCTCATGGACCTAAAATGATATTTTACAAGTTTTGAATTACCAGGACTAATTTTGACAACTTTTGTAACTTGGGGACTAAAGCGCCAATTATGCAAACTTGATACGTTTTCATCGATTTTGATGTTTTGCATTTAAAACATATAAAACACTTGTTTGTGATATTTTATCATTTTGAAGTGTTTTCGAGTGTTTTTAGATGTTTTGGCATTCTAACAAGATAAAAATGATGAGTATTTAGACACTCATCATTGATGAGTGTCTAAATACTCATCATTTTGTACCATTTAAACCGCAAAACATCCGAAAACACTCGAAATGCATCAAAATGATAAAATATCACAAATAAGTGTTTTATGTGTTTTAAATGCAAAATATCAAAATCGTGAAAACGATAAAGTTTGCATAATTGGCGCTTTAGTCCCCAAGTTTCAAAAGTTGTCAAAACAATCCTGGTAAAACAAAATAAAGAAAAATGTTATTCAAGGTCCCCAAATATTCTAAGTTGTCAAAATGGTCCTTGAATAAATCTTTTGTTAAATGGCGAAAAGGTCCTCAACTTTCAAAATGTCAAGTTTGGTCCTGGAAGTTTGAAAATGTCAACAATAGTCCTTGTACTATTGAAACTTATCAATTTTGGTCCCTTGAAACAACTTTGGAAAATTACGTGTTTAGTCCTCTAGTTTGGCGTAATTGCAAAACAAGTCCTTGATATTATAAGCTAAGCCAAGCCTTGTCAAAATACTTTTGACCCCCGCCACTTATTCCTTTTGACCCCTCACCCCCCATTTTGAACCTTTGGTCAACACCACCAAACATTCACCCTTTCCTCCCAACCGGTTTTCCCCACCACTTGCCCTGCTCCTCTCGCAACTCTCAACATATTCCCACCTTATCACCTTATCACCTTATTCCTCACCTCCTCATCATCACACCTATTCACCACCCCCTAGTTGCAATCGAAGCCCCGTGGTCAAAAATGCTTTCCCGCCAAAACCATCCAATGGCCAAAATGCACCTAAAGTAATCCAATGGCTAAAATTATTGATGGGATTTGATCGGAGGACACGTGGAAACCATTTGGAGCTATAAAAGAGAGAGGTCTTTGAGAAGAAGAAGTAGTTAGTTTTTAGTTTTCAATGTATGTCGTTTTTTGTAGAAGTGTCTTAGTTTAAATCTTAAAATGTAATTTTTTAGTTTCTATGTATTGAATTTAAAGTAATTTAGTGTTTGTAATCAAATCTAAGTTCTAATTCAAAGTTTTATTTAAGTCTCATAATCTCATGCTCACTGTTGGAAAATCCATTTTCAAAGTCTTATATCCAAACTTTTAATAGCTTATGTTTAAGTTCGGACAAGCTTAGTTAAGCTTTCTATAGCTTTTGTAAGCTTGCAATTAATTTTCAAGCAATTTTCATTTTGGTCAACATAAGTCAACTGTGAAGAAAATCATTTCAAGCGGTTTGGAAATGGAATGGGATTGATGCAAAGGTGAATGGGTTGGTTTTGGAATAGAACAGTAGTATTGGGTTTGGTTTAGGTCGCATAACAAGTTGAAACACTTGTGAGTAGTTTCTCATTTTTAGTGTAATTTTGTATGATCTTTATCTGCTTTGTGATTCACTATTAGGTTTAGTTTATATATGCTCATTTCATTGTCATTAAGTCATATTTAATCAGTTTTAGCAATAGCTTAAGCCAGTTTAGCAGTTTGGATAGTGTTAATTGCATAACAGTTCATTAAGTGGTGTTTGGTTTTAACACCAAATCTGTGTTATAGGATTGTGCAGTGGAAGATACTTGTTGCTTTAAGCTTGGTTAGCTCATATGTACTCATATCTGTCTTTAACTTGTGCCTGCAAAGCTAAAAGTCAAAATTCCACTAAACTGTCTTCTTTAGCTTAACTGTTGGATTTTTGGAAATCAAAAGATTTGTTTTGTGTTTAAGAATCATAGACATAGCTTGTATTAGCTTCATTTCAGTACAATACATCAATTTCAGTCCTCAAATCAAGATCAAAACTCATTAAAGTCAACATTTCATTTTTACTTCAAAAGTCAAAATTTGCAAAACTCGGTTTGAGCCCAACTAAGATGATTTTTCATGGGTTCATTTCTGGGTCAAATCAAGTATAACTTGTGGCTTTAAAAGTTCAACTGCTCTAGTTTATTGTTGTCATTTTGTATAATTTTGTCAATTTTGTTTAAGCCTCAAATGAGCTTGCCAAATGGGCTTAATATGCCTCAGTGTACTTGACTCGCTTGATACTTGAGTCTCAAGACAGGTCTTGCAAGGCCTCCCACAAGCTCAGTTGAGCTTATCTAGGTCTGATTCTTGGTTTAGAGATAGTCACCCAGGTCTACATTAGGTTCCCACTTTTGGATTTTAGTTTTAGCTTATTAGGAAGCTTGTGCTTGATCTCAAACTTGGTACCCTCACATCTGTTTTTGCACATAAGCTCACATCATCAAATCTTTGTAACTTGCAATCCAGAGGTTATGGCTTGTTGTTTTTAGTTGCTTTAGAGTTCTTTTAGCTTATGCAAGCTTCTGTAATCAGTTTGTAGCTTGTTTGTAGCTTTTGGCTTATCCAAGTGCTTATTTATAAGCAGTTTCCACTGCATCTTCAATTTCCTTCACACAAGCACTTGTTTTTCTATTTTCCTAGATTCAGCATATTATTTTAGACTTTTCTTGAATTTTTCAGATTTTTCCAAGTCTATTTGCTATTTTTCTTGATTTAAATCGCTTTTAAGCATTTTAATTAGCATTTAATACAAATAATTAAGAAAAGTTTCAAAAATAATTTTTCATTTTTCTTAAGTTTAGATAAATATAAAAGTCAAAAAATATTTTTCCAGATTTTTCTTAGTTAAATTTGTATTTTTAAGTAATTTAATTAGTTTTAAATAGTTTTAATTCATAGAAAATAGAAAATAATCGAAAAATATAAAAATAGTTTTGAAAATTCTATTTTGTTATTTTAGATTTTTCCAAGTCATAATTTTATTTTTCTAGCTTTATTTCATATTTTCTTGTATTTTAGGTTATTATTAAATAGTTAAAATAGTTTTTAATTAATAATAATTAGATAAATAGTTATAAAAATAATTTTCTTTTTCTATAAATTTTCTTTTATCATTAGGATTGTAAAAATGTCATTTTCATATTTTTAGGATTTATATTGCTTTAGTTTCACATTTTCTTGTATACGTCACGTAGTTTTTAAATTAAGTTTTATAAAAACATAAAATCAAAAACATCATTTTGCAAATAGTGATAGCGTTTATTTAATAATTTTTTATCTTTTTAATTTCCTTTAATTTGCATTTAAGCCCCTGTAGTTTATGTACTTTTTCCTTAGTTATAATAAATCAATCACATCTCTTTTCCCGTTCAAATCTTCTCGATCACTATACGTTTGACTATTCTCGCACGGCTCGTTGGGACTTAACGACTGGGAAACACTATACTCTCGATCTTCATTGCATTTGTGCTTGAATTGTTTTAAGTTTGTTACGGTCGGCCATTCACAGTGGTCGGCTTGCGTGATAAAACTTGACGGTTTGCACGAATCAAATTTTACGCCACGGGAGCAAGTGCTAATAGTCTTACGCTTAGCGATTAGTGATTTGAATATTCACTCCTTGTTTATACCATCTATATGTATTTATATTTTCTTATAAAATCAAAACCCAAAAGATTTTCATTCTTTGTTTTTGCATCATGTTTATCAAAAATACCAAAATATTCATCTTTACCCTCTTACCCTTTTTGATTCTTTATCCCTTTACCTCTATCCATTTGATTCTAACTTCTTCTATTCTCATGGAATCTCTCGATCGCGACGAATTAGGACGGTTGAAAAACTTCGACTTTATCACAAATGTCAAGAATTCGTGTTGTTCGTGATGATCCATTAATTCTGCGTAGGGAAATAGAACGAGAAACCGGGTGACAAAGGACCGGTACTTCCTCTAATAATGGAAGTGCTAAATCGTCCAACCTACGGTTATCCAAAGATCTAACCCTCAATTGCTCCTAAGCCGCCTAGAATTGATCCTAAACTTTCACGATTTACGGTTAAAAGCAAACATGCGAAATTTAGACCGGTGACTAGCAAGAATGACTTGCCTAATCTTCACGCTTCTCAAGAACCGTAACCGGAGACCATAACGGAAGTGGTGGAAATTGCTAGCTCTCGAGCACACCACTTGTCCCACCTCCGGATTTTTCAAAATGTTCTTCGAGACTTGATAGTCATTCGGATCACCATGTTGGTTTTGTTGATTCTTTGAATAAACCGATTCCTTCTCATAACTCTCAAATGAAATCGCTTATTCCTTGTGTCGGTTGTGGTGAGCCTCTTTTGGTTCACCACATCATTGGTGTACGTGTGTACAATGTGGTAATGATATTCGTAACGGAGTTGTTTGTTTTGTGGTTCGAGGAATTCATTTGATTATGATCCTAATCGAACTCATTTAACGACCCTCAAACTTTTCCAATTACCCACCACACCGACTCATCTTCATATAATCAACATAATCACTGTGAATTTTGTGGAGGTCCTCACCAAGGATTTGAGTGTCAATCCGAAACACGCTTGTCTATGAACAGCTTTTCCGGTGATGCTCGTAACTTTGGTTATGACCAATATCCATATAATTCACCACCCGCACTCAACAGCTTTATTGTTGAGAACTGTGGAGGTTCCCATTTCACTCGATTGTCAAACAGGAATCCATTCCCTTGTAACAATTACGACTATCCATATCACGACCAACCTCCACAAGGCCAAATGACTCAAACTCCTCAACAAACCCAACAAGACACTTATCTAGAGCTTCGAGTCGGTGAAAAGAACGAGGAGTTGTGTAAAACAAAGATTTCATAATGTTCCCGCTTTTCTTGTGTATATTGTGGGGTCCTCATGATGATTATCAATGTCAACCTTCCGGTTTTGACAAATCTCCACTCCCACAATGTCCCGTCATTCAAAATTCACATGAGAAATCCATGGAAGAATTGCTAGTCAAGAGCAGTCGCTAAAATAAATTCCCAAATTGCTTTTGAAAATCTATTAGGAATCAATTGCAAAAGAAAAGCACCGATCTAGCTCTCAATTTCGTTTATTCCCGATGACGGTGATGATGAGGATACACTTGATTCATCAAGTTCATCGATGATATCCCAGCCAGCTGAGATTCATTCTCAAACAACCGCTTTCACACCCGAGGTTCACACTCACTCTCCGAACATGGGGACGAGCATCTTGACACTGCTCTCGAAAAGGAATCGGACGAATTCATAAAGTCTAGTGTTGAGAACCTTGTCCCAATCCCGAGAGAGTCACAGGAACTTCGATCATATGTGATTCTATTTCCTCTTGAGTGTTCAAAAGATCATTTTGAAACTTTCTCCGATGTTAGCGACGATTGTACTTCTCATGGAAACATCGAGTATGTTGAGGCATCACTCCCACGCCCGATGTCGATCATCTTCTTGAGGAGTTCACCGATGAACTCACTCACATCACCCACTTTCATCGAAGTGACGATGATCTCTTTGATTTCAAGCCGATCTTGGAGAAACCGAAAATCTCCTATATAATGATCATCCACTCATTTCTTGTCCCATTTCCGACTCTTCCATTCCTTCTCTCACTCCGGATGAGGAAGATGATAACTTTGGAAGGAGGTCGATGCTTTTCTTAGTGATGAGTCAATTCCAACAGGATTGACAATACTTACTTTGATTCGGAGGAGACATCCTCTTCTTGAAAATCTATTGATTAAAGAACCGCTTCCAGCTCTCCTCCCGAAATTTTGTTGCCAATCACCATACAAGCTTCAAGTCTAAGCTTAAAAATCTAACAAATGGTGATTTGCTCCTCACTAATGAAGAATGGGATTGCATTGTGATGCACATCTTTATTCCATTTTTCACAAATGGTGTGGTTTCTCGTTCCCTTTTCTCCTTCGTGAATGAGGACACTATTTTTGATCCCGCATTTTCATTTATCATTTTGAGCCGGTTCTATGTATATCTCGTCGGTGTGGAACTTTCACGCACTTCAATGTTTATCCAAACATCTTGAATGAAAGTCCGATGGAGATTGTTTCTTCCACCTTACTTCCCATGAACAAATTAATTCTGGGTCGAGTCAAGCTAGCGACTCGGTAATCAAAAACGATGAGTTAAACATGGGTTTTCACCGTGTGTACCACCCTAGTGTGGGGAGATGCCCCACATGTTGTATATAGATCTAAAAATGAATGAAAATTGTAAATATTAAAAAGAGAATAATTGTTGTGTTTCTACACTTAGCTAGTAATGTTATCTTTTACGTTCTAAGTTTCGCATAACAATTGGTACTTTGAATATTGAGGACAATATTCATTTCTAAGTGGGGGAAATTCGTGAATTTGATCATAAATGTACCCTTTAGTCCCTTTTCCCCAAAATGGCCAAATTTTAAAAATTTTTAGTGGAAGTACTATGTACTAAACACAACAAATGGTAATCACCCACCATGTCTAACCCACATAAGGATTGGCTAATCCAG
The DNA here is from genome assembly GCA_022545495.1 of Chrysanthemum lavandulifolium. Classification (NCBI taxonomy): domain Eukaryota; kingdom Viridiplantae; phylum Streptophyta; class Magnoliopsida; order Asterales; family Asteraceae; genus Chrysanthemum; species Chrysanthemum lavandulifolium. The sequence continues at coordinate 152,336,621 of CM040239.1, read as the reverse complement.
AGCAAACGGCTCTTGGTAAAGATATCTCAAACCGTTGACGGCTTGCAATTTGCCCAAAATTGTATGGTATTCACCACCATATCCTTAAAAGTGAAGAGTTGGCTAGCCCGCAAGTTTATGGCTTGTGGTAAAGGCGATGGAAAAACCATAATTGGTAATCACTCACCAAAGATAATATTGATAATTTATCTAAGAGTTGGCTAGTCCGTAAGCAAACGGCTTCGTAAAGACAAATCAAATCATTGAAAGTCGGTGATTTGCTCAAAATCATTTGGTTATCGGTGTACCAAGGTTCTTACTTGAACCGAAACATTTGGCTACTCCGAAGTAATGGCTTTTGGTAAAGAGATGAAATCCATTAATTTTTCTCAAAACATTGCTAGGGACTAGCAATATCTTAGTGTGGGGATTGATGAGTGTCTAAATACTCATCATTTTGTACCATTTAAACTGCAAAAACATCCGAAAACACTCGTAAATGCATCAAAATGATAAAAATATCACAAATAAGTGTTTTATGTGTTTTAAATGCAAAATATCAAAATCGTGAAAACGATAAAGTTTGCATAATTGGCGCTTTAGTCCCCAAGTTTCAAAAGTTGTCAAAACAGTCCTCGTAAAACAAAATAAAGAAAAATGTTATTCAAGGTCCCCAAATATTCTAAGTTGTCAAAATGGTCCTTGAATAAATCTTTTGTTAAATGGCGTAAAAGGTCCTCAACTTTCAAAATGTCAAGTTTGGTCCTCGAAGTTTGAAAATGTCAACAATAGTCCTTGTACTATTGAAACTTATCAATTTTGGTCCCTTGAAACAACTTTGGAAAATTACGGTTTAGTCCTCTAGTTTGGCGAATTGCAAAACAAGTCCTTGATATTATAAGCTAAGCCTTGGCCTTGTCAAAATACCTTTTGACCCCGCCACTTATTCCTTTTGACCCCACACTCCCCATTTTGAACCTTTGGTCAACACCACCAAACATTCACCCTTTCCTCCCAACCGGTTTTCCCCACCACTGCCCTGCTCTCTCCGCAACTCTCAACATATTCCCACCTTATCACCTTATCACCTTATTCCTCACTCCTCATCATCACACCTATTCACCACCCCCCCTAGTTGCAATCAGAGCCCTGTGGTCAAAAACAGACTTTCCCGCCAAAACCATCCAATGGCCAAAATGCACCTAAAGTAATCCAATGGCTAAAATTATTGATGGGATTTGATCAGAGGACACGTGGAAACCATTTGGAGCTATAAAAGAGAGAGGAGGTGCTGAGAAGAAGAAGTAGTTAGTTTTTAGTTTTCAATGTATGTCGTTTTTTGTAGAAGTGTCTTAGTTTAAATCTTAAAATGTAATTTTTTAGTTTCTATGTATTGAATTTAAAGTAATTCAGTGTTTGTAATCAAATCTAAGTTCTAATTCAAAGTTTTATTTAAGTCTCATAATCTCATGCTCACTGTTGGAAAATCCATTTTCAAAGTCTTATATCCAAACTTTTAATAGCTTATGTTTAAGTTCAGACAAGCTTAGTTAAGCTTTCTATAGCTTTTTGTAAGCTTGCAATTAATTTTCAAGCAATTTTCATTTTTGGTCAACATAAGTCAACTGTGAAGAAAATCTGTTCAAGCAGTTTGGAAATGGAATGGGGATTGATGCAGTGCTGAATTGGGTTGGTTTTGGAATAGAACAGTAGTATTGGGTTTGGTTTAGGCTGCATAACAAGCTGAAACACTTGTGAGTAGTTTACTGTTTTTAGTGTAATTTTGTATGATCTTTATCTGTTTTGATTCACTATTAGGTTTAGTTTATATATGCTCATTTCATTGTCATTAATTCATATTTAATCAGTTTTAGCAATAGCTTAAGCCAGTTTAGCAGTTTGGATAGTGTTAATTGCATAACAGTTCATTAAGTGGTGTTTGGTTTTAACACCAAATCTGTGTTATAGGATTGTGCAGTGGAAGATACTTGTTGCTTTAAGCTTGGTTAGCTCATATGTACTCATATCTGTCTTTAACTTGTGCCTGCAAAGCTAAAAGTCAAAATTCCACTAAACTGTCTTCTTTAGCTTAACTGTTGGATTTTTGGAAATCAAAAGATTTGTTTTGTGTTTAAGAATCATAGACATAGCTTGTATTAGCTTCATTTCAGTACAATACATCAATTTCAGTCCTCAAATCAAGATCAAAACTCATTAAAGTCAACATTTCATTTTTACTTCAAAAGTCAAAATTTGCAAAAACTCAGTTTGAGCCCAACTAAGATGATTTTTCATGGGTTCATTTCTGGGTCAAATCAAGTATAACTTGTGGCTTTAAAAAGTTCAACTGCTCTAGTTTATTGTTGTCATTTTTGTATAATTTTGTCAATTTTGTTTAAGCCTCAAATGAGCTTGCCAAATGGGCTTAATATGCCCTGTGCACTGACTCAGTTGATACTGAGTCTGCACAGGGTCTTGCAAGGCCTCCCACAAGCTCAGTTGAGCTTATCTAGGTCTGATTCTTGGTTTAGAGATAGTCACCCAGGTCTACATTAGGTTCCCACTTTTGGATTTTAGTTTTAGCTTATTAGGAAGCTTGTGCTTGATCTCAAACTTGGTACCCTCACATCTGTTTTTGCACATAAGCTCACATCATCAAATCTTTGTAACTTGCAATCCAGAGGTTATGGCTTGTTGGTTTTAGTTGCTTTAGAGTTCTTTTAGCTTATGCAAGCTTCTGTAATCAGTTTGTAGCTTGTTTGTAGCTTTTGGCTTATCCAAGTGCTTATTTATAAGCACTTCCACTGCAGCTTCTTATCCCTTCACACAAGCACTTGTTTTTCTATTTTTCCTAGATTCTTAATATTATTTTAGACTTTTCTTGAATTTTTCAGATTTTTCCCAAGTCTATTTGCTATTTTTCTTAATTTAAATCGGTTTTAAGCATTTTAATTAGCATTTAATACAAATAATTAAGAAAAGTTTCAAAAATAATTTTCATTTTTCTTAAGTTTAGATAAATATAAAAGTCAAAAAATATTTTTCCAGATTTTTCTTAGTTAAATTTGTATTTTAAGTAATTTAATTAGTTTTAAATAGTTTTTAATTCATAGAAAATAGAAAATAATCGAAAAATATAAAAATAGTTTTGAAAATTCTATTTTGTTATTTTAGATTTTCTAAGTCATAATTTTATTTTTCTAGCTTTATTTCATATTTTCTTGTATTTTAGGTTATTATTAAATAGTTAAAATAGTTTTAATTAATAATAATTAGATAAATAGTTATAAAAATAATTTTCTTTTTCTATAAATTTTCTTTTATCATTAGGATTGTAAAATGTCATTTTCATATTTTTAGGATTAATATTGCTTTAGTTTCACATTTTCATTTATACGTCACGTAGTTTTTAAATTAAGTTTTATAAAACATAAAATCAAAAACATCATTTTGCAAATAGTGATAGCGTTTATTTAATATTTTTATCTTTTAATTTCTTTTAATTTGCATTTAAGCCCCTGTAGTTTATGTACTTTTTCCTTAGTTATAATCAATCACAATCTTTTCCCGCTCAAATCTCTCGATCACTACACGTTTGACTATTCTCGCATTCGTTGGGACTTAACGACCGGGAAACACTATACTCTCCGATCTTCATTGCATTTGTGCTTGAATTGTTTTAAGTTTGTTACGGTCGGCCATTCACAAGTGGTCGGCTTGAGTGACTAAAACTTGACGGTTTTGCACCCAAAATATAAACACAAGACCATGGATGATATTATGTAGTTACAGAGAAACTAAAAACAAGATCCTATCCTTTGGAATCATGTAAAATGGATTTGTGAATAAAAAGTTTAAACAACTTATAGATTTCTAAAGAAAACTTGACATGTGCTTAAAGTGTTTTGTAACGATTTTAAAACGCGTTTTTGAGACCCTTATGATCAGATTCATCAAAAGTATAAAGTGCAAAAGTTGTTTAGAATGATGTTTTACATCTAGACTAGCAATATTTTAAACAAAAAAAATGCAAAATGAGGGTTGTTTCCTATAAAAACTTAAGTGGACTGTTTTTAACCCGATTTTGTTGAACCAAAGATAGAATTTTATGAAACATTTTCTATTTTTAAGTCAAGTAACTTGAAAAAATTATTATTTCTATTAGTAATGTAACATAACACAATAATATAAACTTTTCTAAGTTTATTTGACAATCGGAAATGTAGATTTTACAATCGGTGAGAAATATGACCAAAAACCAATTTCTAGTTTATTGATGACTTGTGAAATTTAAAACCTCTGTAAATCATGAAGTTAGTTTAAAATCAATTATACAAGATATAAACCAGTTAAATTTTACAAACCATGTAATTATTTTAACACTTATGTCATATAATCAAATTAAGTAAAATATATGTTTACTTATTAAGTACTACGATAGTAGGGAGCTTCATGTGAGAGACCTCTTTGTGGTGAACGCATTGACGAGTTGTTGGATTTACAATTTAAAGTGTCCTAGCTCCTCATACGTTTACTACGTGACATCTAAATCATAATGGCCCAAACATTAATACGATATTTAACTAAAAACGTTTTATAAACTAAATCTTTTTCATAAATGACATACATTATTACCATCAACCACCATGTACAACATCATGATCAATATAATAGTTTATATAGACTCATTTATATTTCCATGTCATTATTCTAAAACCTAAGACATTTCATTACACTCTAGGTTGCGCGTAGAGGTTTTCCCCGGATTATCTGTTGATTTCGTAATTCACTTAAACATCATTAACTCACGGTTTGTTCATAGCCCCACTTTCTATTACTTGATTATTTTATAAACCCTTGGGGGAGATACATGCTATTATACATGAACACACAAACATTCGAACTGTATGTTTATCTGATTAATTTATTGCACTAAGTAACACCATTGCCATGCTTAAGTCCCCATATCATGAACCGTTAATCACTAGGTGTAGTGAGCACGAATATTGTGAATAGGCCTATTGGGATTGACGATTCCTCTTTGTATTGACCGCTTAGGCAAACAAGTGTACTATATTGGAGAACACTGGGTAATCGAAAAATTACCTATAGGGGCAAACATTGTAACAAACATGCCAATTGCTATTGGTACACGCTAAAGTCTAGGTTTCATAAACTTAGTGAAATAAAAAAAAATTTCATCATTATGGGTGTATAACAACGTAACCCACATAAATATTATGTGTTCAAACATTTAACAATAAACATATGGATTCACTCAACCTTTGTGTTGACTTTTAAGCATGTTTTATCTCAGGTCTATAATGATCGAGGTTGGCACAGAAGGGCATTGATGCATCAAGAAGGCTATAAATCATTTTATCATTCGAAAAACATCAAAGACTTTATTATATAATCATGGAACCACTGGGACCTATCTTTTGTAAAACTCTGATATTTAAATAAATCGAATGATAATCCTTTAAAACAACTTAGTTAGAGTTCGTTTTCTATTGTTATACCGTCGAGTAACACCTAGTTTAAATTCCGTTGCATTCACGAATTTAGGGGTCTTACAGATTGGTATTAGAGCTATAGTTATAGATAAATAGGTATAAATGAGACCTAAACTATAAACATTTTTCAAACAAAACAATTTATAGCCTTACGCTCTCCGTGCCTTCCATCCTCCAGACAATTATGTGACTTTTAGGCATTTTATTTTATGCTACATTAACATATTAGTATATTGATTTGTACACACTAGGCATTCTATACTACACGAACATATATGATTATATTGATATATACACACTCGAAATACTTTCAATCATTTTTACAAATGATGGACTGAACATACCTGCGTATGCTTATTCAGGGTATTACGGCACAACCGCATTTTCCCGATCATATACTTATACGTACATTTGGTGATTTACAAAACCTTTTGAAGTCCTTCTAATTGATTACAATGGTATCTCTCATTTCTAAGACATTTTGAGATACAATGGTTTCATTTATTTTTCAAGATATTGTGAGTTACAATGGTCTCATGTATTTTTCAAGACATTGTGAGATACAATGAAGTCATTTATTTTTCAAGACATTATGAGTGATAAAGTGATCTCTATTACATTCTCAGATATTGTGAGTGATACAGTGGTCTCTATTACATCCCCAGAACACTGTAAATGAAACAGTGGTCTCAGTTGTTTCTCAGACGTTGTAATTAACACAGTGGTCTCATTTACTTCGCAGACGTTATAAGTTATACAATAGTCTCTAAAATTATTTCATAAACCTTACATAATATCATTTTTATGATATAGAAACCCATCACAATCTGTCAGTCTCATTGGCTATCTTACTACCCGTCTCGGAAGATGATTTTGAACACTTGTCCCATACTCTTGGAACACCTACGTCGTCTCGTAATACATTGCCTTGTAACTCACCAGTTAAGTATGAGTGTTGTGTCAAGAACTCTTAAGTAGGATGATTTATAATATCCTTATTTGAATGGAATGGGACGCCTTTTCATTTAAATAAAGAAATTATGAATCACTGAACCATAAATTTATGACTCCTTACTTACATAAATTTGGACGCTTCTTTATGTAAGTAATGAACTATAAATAAGTGGGCTTATTTGTATCCGAAAACATGAGTATGAACTCAAACCTGATAATCACCAAAATCCATTAGAAAGATCAAAAGACATGATAATATCTTATTACTCAAACAAAATTCTTGAGACCTCATTTGTACCACCTAAGTCATATTCTTAAAGTTTTTATTCATGAGATAATCCGAACTACTATCTTGGGATAGTAATAAATTCTTCTCTTTATTCCTTAAAGTTACTAGCCTGTTTAGGTCCTAATGAATATCATTTTGCCATAATCCTTTAAAATTCTCTTAATATTTTAAAGCAAACTTGACATCTCTGCTTATTAATAATGATAAACGTACACTACACTCTTCTGATCATTCACATATCACATCATTATCTGAACCTCATTATAAGTCAGTATGTAAAACTTCACAGTATCACGTTTCTTTAAACACTATTTGACACAAACACAATACAATATGGCCTTCATCCCGAAACTACCTAAGACATGATCGATTTTGGAAATGGTTTGGACAACCACTTGCCACTAGTTAGATTTTACTACAACGACAATTATCACATCATTACAGACTATTTTACATCAACAATATCTCATACCTTAGGTTAACAACAGTTACCCTAACAAACAACAAAACAATTCCGTTTGAAGTACTATACAGATGATAGCGGAGTTCGAGGTCGAAAAACTTCCTTTTCTACGAGCAAGCTTTACAACTCTCTAGTCAGTGTACCTAATCATTGTAGTGTAGTATGGGGTAAGCCCAGGGGGTTGATGGTTCTCTAGGGGAATAGAGATGCTAGGAAGAGATGTATGACGAGAAGGTAATGTTGAGGGAGATTCTTTTTAGTTTTTTTATATTTTTTAGAAAGCAAGTAAATATCTCGGGGTACAGGAGTGGGGGGTGGTACTTCTACCAATTTTTAACTACTTTTAATAAAATTAATTAAGTACATGAACAATGAAAAAGTAAATATAGGTTATGCTAATGTAGGTGTGCTCTTATGATGATTAAAAATGTGTTTAATTAGATATTCTTACTCCATATTTATCTTTTATTGGTCGGTTGAATTGTCACATCGTCATCTTAATTGGTGCATTGTATTCCGTTTGGTCATAGGGCGGTGCTAAAATTCCCCAATTCTATGAATCGTAACTATCCTCTAGACTATCCGGGATCGCCAAGTACCGTAGTATCTCCCCCGAATACTCTATTATCCTAAAGCTACAACTCACGCAATAAACAGAACGATGGCCTAGGTGAACTCCTAAGCTTTTTGCTATTTAGGACATTCAAGCTCGTAACAATTAAAGAAGAAGCCAGTTTTCCTTACTCTAGCGTCTACCAATCAAGACAAGAGACAACCTAACAATAATTAACAACTAGGTTTTATAGATCTAAGCAAAAACAATGATAATTTAGCTATTCATAGTAAATAAGCAAGCATACACACAAACAATTAAACATGGGGTAGACATAATGATAATATAGATTAACAAACTCATCTTATGATGTGAAGAAGAGTATGGAACCCCAAAATACTGTCCAAGTCGGACTACAACCGAATTAGGGTTTTCTCTCCAAACTTCTACATCCCTAAATGCATAAAAATTGAATTCTATATATAGATTTACAAGTGCGACGGCGTCGCCTTTTGCTGGTGACATCGTCAGGTTGCCGTCATTAGGGTTTCGTTTGGGCCAAGTCATCATTGGGACAACGTCAGCTTATGACCGTGACGTCGTCTATCTTCAATAGGGAAGTCTTCTGGGATTTGTTCCATGGTCGTCTGGTGTAAAACAAAGGGTGACGCCCTCCAGAATTAACACGTGACATCGTTAGGCTTTAGAACCCGAAAATCACCTTAGTCGTTGCTTAATCTTTTATCAAAATCTTCAACAAGTGACGACATCGCCCTTTGAGATTGGACGCCATCAGGCTTTAAGAACAGCTTGAGTCTTGACTTTGTCGTTTTCTTCATGTTTTCGCTCCTTTTCGTCCAAATATGCTTCACTCCAGCATTTTGCTTCCAAAAGACCTAAAATGTGAAAAGGCGCGATTTTAAGTAGTAACGGATATAAAATATGTCGATTTAGGGCTTAAATGACCCTCTAAAAATGTATGTTTTTTAAATCCTTATCAAATATCCCTACACTTGGAATTTGCTTGTCCTCAAGCAAATGTACTTTTGGCCACATCAATTTATAAGTTAGGGGGCATGAAGCATTGGTTTAAATCAATTTACAACAAATACAAGCGCCACAATAGTCATAACAAGCACGGAAATTATATACTAGCACCTCACAATTGGTTTTTGGATTCTCTCATCTCTCGGGTTTATATGAAATATAACATGTAAGGAAATGGAAAATTAATACTCATTACCTAGCATAATACATAGATTACCATAGGCTTGAGAATAGATCAAACCTCCATCGCTTTGGCGTAAGCACATAGGAATAACTATATAAGAGGTCTTTACAAAGGGTTGTAACATTAGGCTTAGGGTAGGGAAGGAAAGATTTTGTTGGATAGGGAATATTTAGTGGTGGCAAGTCAAAAATCTTATGTTACAAGCATGTAAAGCGTAGCGTTGCTAAGCCAAGACTCGACTCACTAACACTAAACAACTTGAAACAAAACATGAACTTAAACTTGAAAACATAAACATAAAGATAGATGTAGGATGGTAGCCCGTATGTTTTTCTTATTTTTTCATTTTTTTCGACAACTTTTTTTTTCTCTTTTTTTTCATACCTTTTTACTCTACCATCCTCTACGATAACATCAAAATAAAGGGAATTATAGGAGCATCCCTACACTTGAGTTTTTATTTTACTAACACTAATTGACCCGATTTGAAAAGATCAAAACACTTGGAGTACTTAATTACGCAGACAAAGCGAATTTGAATTTATCGTTCTTTCCCGTTACTCCATAAAATATTACTTTAACCCGTGAGTCCCAATCGTCCTAAAACTGTATACAAAAGATATGACTCGACTTTGCAACCATGCAAGTAACTAGATAATTTAACTAAGAGTTTATCAATGATTACAATAATGCACTAAAGATGAGTGCATACAAGGTAGGCTAAGGCTATTTAGGTGTAACATTTGGGGGTGGATTATAAACAATGCTCTTCATTGATATTTCGGAGACCAAAACATCACGAGAACAGCGAAAAGGATAGGCTCTGAGGGGTTAACTAGGGGCATCGTGTACTAAAGATGAGTACAACGCAAAGGTGTGGGGAAAATTACTCAACCGATGTGGATGAAGTAATTATATTATAGGTTTCAAACAAGGGTTACCCTAATGCCTCTTATCATTTAGTTAATCCTAACTACATGAATGTAGTCTCACTAGCGATCTCGGAATGCATCACAAAACAAGTTCTAGAATCTATTATACTACCGGTACACTCACTAACCATTAAAGATGAATGCTTTTATTCCTAAAGATCTAGGGGCGAACCTCACATTTTTTGGGTGGAATTTGAGTGGTAAACAGTTCTTGTGCTAGTCATATAATTCCTATCCATGTTACGCTTTATTAAGACTAAAGTTTAACTTGTAAATGTCATTAAAAAATTTAAATTTGGTGCTAAAATTTCCCTAACAAATATTTCTCATAGTTTATTACACAATTTACTAAGGACAAGACAAAAATCAAATGAGTGAATAGTTTCTAAGTTCCCATTTTATTCTCCCTCCCTACACTTAAACTGAACATTGTCCCGAATGTTCCTCGAAAGTATCAAAGTTATGATAAAGGAAGGTAAGTAAAGGAGAAAGAAACTAGTACTCCCCTTATTAGCTCGGTAGGATATGTATAAAGTTGCGGTTAAATCCTCCTCCAAGAAGAATGAATAAGTAATAAGTGCTTCCAATATGTGTTTCTTCTTTTTGTCTAATATAGCATGCACACTTATAAGAAAACGAAACGAAACCTTGCGTAAAATCAGTAGTAAAACTATATATGAAACAAAACTAAACTAAAAAGCTAATAAGATATAACGCTTGTGGAATGGATGTCTGCAGTTTTTCTGGAAAATTAAGCATTGGGGATTCCCAAAAATCACAAGTTACATAGAAAACAAAACTGATATTCTGTTTCTACATTACCTGACGTCATCAGGTGTTAATCTTGACGTCGTCAGGTTGTCCTGACAGAAAGTGGTCTGGTGCATTTTTCTCGAAAAATTCGGAAAATTTACCTCATTAAAACACGGAAAAATCCTCTGAAACATCTATTATGACTCGATACAAGCATTTGACTCTAACAAACACACTAATATATACAATTCCAATTATTGTTAACCTCATGTTCATGTTCTTAAAAACACATGTGATCTTCCCTACACTTATCTTTTTGTAAAAAACCTTTATATGCAATTAAGATGAAGTTAAAAACAAAATAAAGCATTTTCACAAAATCTAACATGAGAATAAACAATAATGAAAAAGATATATAAACAAACAAACAAAATTGAAAAACAAAACAAGCAAACAATTAAGCATGGGTTGCTTCCCAAGAAGCGCTTTTCTTTATTTATGAGTCTTATAGCTAGACTCGAAGTCGTGTCCCTACGTACCTAGGTGAGTGAGTTCATCCTTAAGAACATTGGCGGGATCAAATTTATCTTTTAGTTTCCTATTAGTATTCCTAGTGATACGCGTACAACGCGCATTTGGGGTCAAAGGAACTTCCTTTTCGTCGAGCAAGTTTTTCAACACCCTAGGCAGTGAACCTAATCATTGTAGTGTAGTATTAGGGTAAGCCTCGGGAATTGATATCGTTCTCTAGGGGAATAGGAATGCTAGTGAGAAATTACTACGCTAAGGTTGGGGTTGAGGAAGATTATTTTTTATCTTTTTTTATGTTTTTTAGAAAATGGAAAGGTACGAATCTCGGGGTATTGGATTTGGGGGGTTGGTATTTCTACCAATTACTCTACTTATCTAATTATCTAATTATCTAAACTAAGGTGAGTGTAGTCTATGTCTATTGTTGTGTGCTCTTATGATGATTAAAAATGTGTTTACTTAGATGTTATTACTCCCTAGTTATCTCCTATTGATGGTTGAATTGTCACGTCCTTATTCTTAACACGTTGTGTCTTCTAAGGTCGAAGGGTATGCGTTTCTCCCTAACTCTTCAAGTCTACCTTAAGGTTATTGCCTACGAAATCTCTAGGATTCATAAACTAACTCTAAGGTTATCTTTGGATGTTTAGACTACAATAACTCTAGGTGATTATAAACTAATGTTCACAAAGATTACTTAAGCATTAAAAACACAACGGATGACCTATCGCAATACGAGGTCAATCACAATTAAGATAAGAGACAACCAATCAATATGCAATACCTAGGTTTCATAGATCTAAGCAAACACACATGTAAATTAGTTGGACATGGAAAACATGAAAGCATACACACAAACAATTGAAGACATAATTGAATTAATAAAGTAAATCACTTATCTTGTTGTAAAATAGGGTATGGAACCCTAGATATCGCCTAAGATAGCCTATGTTCGGTTTAGGTTTTACTCCACAAAACTACCTCCCTAAAATACTTGAAAATCCGAATTCTATATAGAGTTACAATATCGACGGCCACTCTTTAATTGTGACGCTGGTCGCCGCCATTAGGTTTTAGTCTTGGCCACGTCAACTCTGTGACGGTGTCACCTTATGCTTGTGGCCGCTTGGCTTCAACCTCGGCCCGTCGGGATCCAAATCTAGGCCGCCTCGAGTTGTGACGCCTACTCTTTAAACCTTATGCCGTCACTTGTAAAATAGCAATTTACTCTTTGAGTCGTCTCAAGGTGTGTCATGACGGCGTTGTTATTAGGTCCGTGACGCCCCCTCCAGTTCCGGTGAGCTTGAGTGTCTCGATTCTTGACTTTGGCCATTTTCATCGTATATTCGTGCCTTTTCGTCCGAATAAGTGTCATTCCAAAGAATTTGCCTTCAAGAGACCTAAAAAGTGAAAAGGAACGAAATTAAGTAGTAACGGATACAAAAGTGATCAATTAAGGGCTTAAATGACCCCTCAAAAGTGTACCTTTTAAATCCTTATCAAATATCCCTACACTTGGTATTTACTTGTCCTCAAGCAAATGTGCTTTTAGCCAATTAATTTATAAGTTAGGGGTCATGAAGCATTAGTTTAGAACAATTCACAACACGTATAAGCGCCGCAAAAGTCATAACAAGCACGGAAATTACATACTAGCACCTCACAAGTGGTGTTTAGATACTCTCATCTCTCGGGTGTATATGAAATATATCAAGTTGGAAATGGAAGATAAACACTCATTAACCGGTCCTAGTACATAGATTACCATAGGCTTGAGACTAGATCAAACATCCATCACTTTTGGCGTAAGCACCTAGGAAAAACTATCCAAGAGGTCTTTTAAAGGGTTGTAACGTTAGGCTTACGGTAGGGAAACAAAGGGTTTGGTGGGATAGGCGATTTAGTGGTGGCAAGTCAAAAATCTTTATGTTACAAGCATGAGAAGAATGGCGTTGCTATGCCAAGACTCGACACTCTAAACTCTAGATAAATTGAAACAAACGAACATAAATTTAAAGATAGATGTAGCATGGTAGCCCGTATGGTTTTTCTTTTTCTTTTTTTTTCATACACTTTTACTCTACCATCCTCTACGATAACATCAAAATAATAGGGATTTATAGGCACATCCCTACACTTGAGTTTTTATTACTCTAACACTAATTTGACCCGAATTGAAAAGATCAAAACACTTGGAGTACATTATTACGCAAATAAATGGAATTTGAATTTAACGTTCCTTCCCGTCATTTCATAAAATTTAACTTTTCCCATGAGTCCCAATCGTCCCAAAACTGTGAACAAAGGATATGACTCGACTTAGCAACTTATGCAAGCAACTAGATAATTGAACTAAGGGTTTAGTATGATAACAATAATGCACTAAAAGTGAGTGCATACAAGGTAGGCTAAGGCGATTTGGGTGTACATTTGGGGTGGATTGTAAACAATGCTCTTCATTGATATTCGGAAAACCAAACATCACGAGAACCGCGAAAAGGATAGACTCGAGGGGTTAAATAGGGTATCGTGTATTAAAAATTAGTACAACGCAGGGTGTGGGGAATTACTCAACCGATGTGGAAGAAGTAATTATATTACGGTATCAAACAAGGGTTATCCTAATGCCTCTTATCATTTAGTTATTCCTAACTACACAAGTGTAGTCTCACTAGCGATCTCTGAATGCATCACAAAACTAGTTCTAGAATCTATTATACTACCGGTACACACTCGAAGCATTAAAGTGGAATTCTTTAATTCCTACAAATCTAAGGGCGATCCTCACATTTTGGGTGGAATTTAAGTGGTAAAGGGTTTTTGTGCTAGTCATATAACTTCCTATCCATGATACGCTTTATTAAGACTAATGGCCCACTCCTACATATCATGAAAAATTTTAAATTTGGTGCCAAAATTACCCTAACCGATATTTCTCATGGTTTATTACACAAATGAAATTGGACAAGGCAAATAGTCAAGGATAAGCATAGTTTCAAAGTTCCGTTTATTTTCCTCCCTACACTTAAACCGAACATTGTCCCAATGTTCCCGAAAATATCAAAGTTATTATAATGGAAGGTAATTAAAAGCGAAAGAAACTAGTACTCCACGATTAGCTCGGTAGGATCCGTGTGAAGTAGTGGTTAAATCTTTCTTCAAGAAGAATGTATGCGTGAAAAAGCTCCTTCCAATCTTATGTATCTTCTTCTCGATAAATAAAACACGCACACTTGAAGAAAACAAACGAAACCTTCGCGTAAAATCGGCGGTAACAATATATATATGACTCTACTAAACTAGGATATAATGCTTGTGGAATGGATGTTTCTGATTTTCCGGAAAATTAAGACACGGAAAATTCCAAAATTTATAAGTAGCTTAGAAAATGAGAAAAAGTAGTAAGTCGTTTCTACTCCTCCCGACGCCGTCGATTTCGATGATGCGACGTCGAAGTTATCTGGACCGAAACTGGTCTCATGATTTTCGGAAAATTTATATCTTTAGAATCGAAAACATTTCACCAAAACATCCATTATGACTCGATACAAGCATTTGACTCGAACAAACACACATGTATATCTTTTAATAATCGTAATTCTCATGTTCACGTTCTTTTGAAAGCGTGTGTAATCCTCCTACACTTATCCCTTTTGTAAAATACCTTTATATGTAATTAAGACGAGGTTAAAGACAAAATAAAGCATTTTACAAATTTAAACATGAGAATAAACAATCAATAAAAGATATATGACACACAAACAAGCAAACAATTAAGCATGGGTTGCCTCCCACGAATCGCTTTTCTTTATTTATGAGTCTTGTATCTAGACTCGAAGTCGTGCCCCTACGTTACTTTATTACCGTCACCTCCTACCTTTACTAATCCGTTATCAAAAGGTCGTGGACATTGTATGCTTACCGTGGATTCCTTCCCAACGTCATCCATTATGATAACGGTTTTATTCTTTAGATTAGTTTCTTTCACCATATAAGGCCCAAACCATCTTGGCTTGTTTCTACCTCTTAATGCTTTTATTCTTGACTTGTACAAAAGTACTTTCTCTCCCTTTAAAAATTCCTTAGGGTTCCTTTGTGTTTGTGGTATTTAGGTAGGATTATTTCCTAACTTTTTATCGCGCTTCCACAATGTTGCATGTAGTCCTTGAACCATGAAATCTCTAAGCCCTTTTTTCCAATCGTTAATTTTCTTCCTAACCATATTGTTAAGGACTTGTGGATTCTCATCCGTAATCTTCTCCATAATCTTTCTAGGATACCTTGGAACAATAGGCATCCTAGCGTATCCCTTGCCGCTTTTGAGTATCATGATGCCCTCACCGCATTTGATGGTTGCTTTAGCAGTGGCCAGAAAAGGTGTTCCAAGAATGAGTGGCATGTTTCTATCTTCCTCAATGTCTATAATCACGAAGTCCACCGGATAGACAATATTAGCCACCTCTATTAAGACATCCTCCGCTATTCCTATGGGGTAGACATATGTGTGATTTGCTAAGGAAATTCTAAGATTGGTCTTGGTTGGTTTCTCCCTAGTCAACTTATTATAGACTGATAGTGGCATTATGTTCACAACAGATCCTTGATCAGCTAAGGCATTTATATTATCAATGTTACCTATGCTACATGGTATCACGAAGTTCCCCGTGGTTTCTCGTTTTTTAGTTACTGGTTTTTTAAGAACCAGCTCATACATAGGTCCCATAGGCATGGTGTCATACTCTTTTTCTGTTATTTCTCCTTCAAGGGCTTTCCTAAGAACCTCATTGTACCTAAAGTTGTTTACTTGGTTAACAATGGTTTTCTAATTAATCTCGTGCTTAAGGTAGTACTCAATGGTCTCGGGCTCACCATTGGTTTTAGCCTCCTCCTTCTTGCTTTTCTTAGTTTCCTTCTCCTCAACTGTTCCATCTTCATCAGGTACAATGGAAATGGTGTTAACAAACGAAGTGGGGGGGGTAATCATTGCTTCTCACTAGCACCTTTTCGGGAACTTTTGTCTTAGTATACTCTTTTACCAAGTTCACCATCTCCGTCATCTTTGCCTGCATCTCCTCCCTTTGCCTATAAACCTCCTCTTCAAATTTTGCTAATCTTCCGTATGGGCTCCCATGTACTCCTCATTTGTTCCTTAAAGCTCGGTGAGAGTGGTATTGGAGAAGTAGAGCAGGCGCCTGCTCGAATTGAGATTTTGCTCACGACTTGGGGATTCGAGAGAAAGGTGTTGGGTGGTTGGTGGAGTTAGCGGAATTAACCATTTCACGAGGGATTCGTTCAGGGGCTCTCTTTTGCCTCTCAATTAGATAATCGATCCTTCTCTCAAGAATACTCATTTGCTCTTCACTGATGGAAGACTCTTGAGGAATCGATATGGCATTGATCACCTCGACGGGGGTTTCATGGGACTCACTCCAATTTTCGTAGCTTTGATTGGCAAGCTCTTCAATAATACCCCATGATTCTTCTGCGTTGGAGTTTCTAAGCCTTCCACCGGCGGCTCGAATAATGGATTGCCTTGTGATGAAGTCAGTACGGTCGTAGAAGATTTGGATTTGAAGCCAAAGATCAATGCCATGATGAGGACTCTATGGAGCGTGTCTTTGAATCAGTCCATGCCTCGTGAGAGACTCGCCTGAAGTTGTTGGAACGCCAAGATGTCTCGTCTAAGCTTAGTATTTCTCCCGGTGGGAAAAATTGAGCAAGGAAACGAGAGGTGAGATCATCCCAACTTGAGATGGAGCCGTGGAAGTCGCCAAGCCAATTGCTAGCTTGGTCCCGTGAGAGAAATTGGAAGAGACGCAAACGCGTGGTCTCCCGAGTAGTAGCATCGAGGTCGATGGAATCGACAATTTTAAGGAAATCCTTAAGATGTTGATTAGGATCTTTGGAACGAAGTCCATGGAATGCACATCCGTTTTGCACCAACCGGATGGTGTCGGATTCGAAGGGCCGTAGTTTAGGCTTGGTCGGAAGCTCAATGGTGTTTCTATAGCCTAGGTGGCTTGGTCTTGAGTATTCACCAAGAGTACGGCCTCTTGGCGGGTCATTTGATGGTGGGTTATTACCTTCCATGATGAAAAGTGATGGGGTTACTAACAAAGGTCACGAAGAAGGGGGATAGACTATGAGGAAGCTAAAAAAATAGGAAAAAAGCTTACTTGATAGGAATCAAGCAAGGGAACCTAAACGAGGTGGAAATCTAACTAGCTATTATATTCACCAGCACGCGCCTAAAACTTGATACGCATTACACGCTGCTCGGGGTCAAAGGAACTTCCTTTCGTCGAGCAAGTTTTTCAACACCCTAGGCGTGAACCTAATCGTTGTAGTGTAGTATTAAGGTAAGCCTCGGGAATTGATATCGCTCTCTAGTGGAATAGGAATGCTAGTGAGAAATTACTACGCTAAGGTTGCGGTTGAGGAAGATTATTTTTTATCTTTTTTATGTTTTAAAATGGAAAGGTACGAATCTCGGGGTATTGGATTTGGGGGGTTAGTATTTCTACCGATTACTCTACTTATCTAATTATTTAATTATCTAAACAAAGGTGAGTGTAGTCTATGTCTATTGTTGTGTGCTCTTATAATGATTAAAAATGTGTTTACTTAGATGTTATTACTCCCTAGTAATCTCCTATTGATGGCTGAATTGTCACGTCCTTATTCTTAACGCGTTGTGTCTTCTAAGGTCATAGGGTATGCGTTTCTCCCTAACTCTTCAAGTCTACCTTAAGGTTATTTCCTACAAAATCTCTAGGATTCATAAACTAACTCTAAGGTTATCTTTGGATGTTTAGACTACAATAACTCTAGGTGATTATAAACTAATGTTCACAAAGATTACTTAAGCATTAAAAACACAACGGATGACCTATCGCAATACTAGGTCAATCACAATTAAGATAAGAGACAACCAATCAATATTCAATACCTAGGTTTCATAGATCTAAGCAAACACACAAGTAAATTAGCCGGACATGGAAAACATGCAAGCATACACACAAACAATTGAAGACATAATTGAATTAATGAAGTAAATCACTTATCTTGTTGTAAAATAGGGTATGGAATCCTAAGATACGCCTAAGACAACCTATGTTCGGTTTAGGTTTTACTCCAAAAACTACCTCCCTAAAATATCGAAAATCCAAATTTATATATAGAGTTACAATATACGACGGCCACTTTTAATTGTGACGCCGGGTCGCCGCCATTAGGTTTTCGCTTGGCCACGTCAACTCGTGACGGTGTCACCTTATGCTTGTGACGCCGCCGACTTCAACCTCCGACGCCGGGATCCAAATCTAGGTCGTCTGAGTTGTGACGCCATACTCTTTAAACCCGATGTCGTCACTTGTAAAATAGAAATTTGCTCTCCGAGTCGTCTCAAGGTGTGTCGCGACGGCGCCGTTGTTATTAGTCATGACGCCGTCCCTTCGGGCCCAAAGCACTGAGTGTCTCGATTCTTGACTTTGGCCATTTTCATCGTATATTCGCCTTTTCGTCCGAATAAGTGTCATTCCAGCAATTTGCCTTCAAGAGACCTAAAAAGTGTGTGGAAAACTAGAAGGGGGTTGAATAGTTTTACCAATTTAAAACTTCCTTTTAAATATTTAGATCGACTTATGTCAATCCATTTGGTTGTTTATGTTGGACGTTGATAGATAGATATATAAACGTGTAATGAAAGATAAAGAGTAAGAAGCACATCACCACGACACAAGTTATTTATAGTGGTTCGGCTACAAGGACACCTTCCGTGCCCTACTCCACACCCCGAGTCACCTACTCGAGAGTTCGTAAGCACTACACCAACTCCTTATGGCGGAGAAGCCTTCACAACGTCGCTAACCTTTTCCTAGACAAAGCTAAATACCGAGTTCTTTCACACCAAGGCGAACCACACCTAACACTACGTCTCCTACCCTTTATACGGTGCTAGGCTAACCACCGAGTTCTTTCACACCAAGGAGAACTAATCCTATCACAACGTCGCCTACCCTTTATTAGGTACTAGGCTAAGCACCTAGTTCCATTACCATGGAGGAACTACTACCAATCAC
This sequence comes from Chrysanthemum lavandulifolium, assembly GCA_022545495.1. Taxonomy (NCBI): domain Eukaryota; kingdom Viridiplantae; phylum Streptophyta; class Magnoliopsida; order Asterales; family Asteraceae; genus Chrysanthemum; species Chrysanthemum lavandulifolium. The sequence goes on along the minus strand of CM040239.1, from coordinate 152,317,339 downwards.
AACACAACACCTATTCTCAAGGAGATCTACTCCTTGTTACAACACCATCAAGGATATCACCATCCTTGGATCTAAAAAAATATTATATGTATAACGATGCACCTCATCGATTATATGACTTAGGCATTCTTCCCTAATGCCACACTATTTGATTCTTAGGCATCCTTCATTAATGCCTTTGACACAAAGCTTGACACCATTCACTAATGCCTTCATCTTGACACCTTCAGCATTCTTCACTAATGCTTTTGACACGGACGTTTAGCATCCTTCACTAATGATTTCGTCTTGACACTTTTGGCATCTTTCACTAATGCCTTCAACATCTATGGAGGAAGAAAGAACTATCAACAAGAGAACTTCAAGAATCTTGATGATGACGGCATGGCAACTCATGGACTTGAGCTTGCTCGACTTCAAGTGGTGATCTCGCCTTTAAGAGGAACCTAGAAGATCACACAAAACAAAAGACAAACTACATAGATCTCTTGGATCTAAGGTTAGAGAGATACAATACTTGAAGGAAGTATGTGAAAAGTGGTAAGTAGAAAGGAAGAAATGGCTCTCTATTTATAGAGGAAATTTCATCTGCTCCTCGGATCCCACTGGATCCTCCTACAAGGATCCGGCTAGCACAAAAGCCGTGGATCCGTGAACGCCCCCTACCCATGGGTATTTTGGTTATGGGTCATGGGTCTTTAGCTAGATACAATGTATCTCTTGAGTGCTCACCAAGGTTCAATGTATCTAGACATTCTCTTGAGTGCTCACCAAGGGTTCAATGTATCTAGACATTGGGTATGGGTCATGGGTCATGGGTTATGGGTTGATCCATGGTTTTCTTTCTAGATACAATGTACCTTAAGGATACAATAAACTTGGTTAAGTGGTATATATAAAACCATGGGTTATGGGTCAATACCATTTGCTAGTTTTACCTTAGTATATACTTGTTTTTACCCATTTTAGTATATACTTGTTTTTACCCATTTTAGTATACTTAGTTTAAGTATATGCTAACCCAATATGTAAACACTAGTTGTTGTACATATATATATCTAAATCATAAAACCATTTATACTTGTTTTAGTGTTTTATGTGAATATGTTAAAAACTATTAGTTCAAACCATTTACGTATTTTATTTGTTTCGTTAATATGATTTTACGTTTGTTATCGACAAAACATTAGAAGATCGTAAAATATAAATAAACGTTTTTATGGCTTATTTGTATTAACAATCTCCCTTTTGTTGATGACAAACATAAAATTATTTTAAGGAAAAGTTAAAATTCGTAAAAGTTTGAATTTAGTTTTTACTTTTTCTCCCACTTTTGTCGAAACAAAAGTGTTTGAAGGAAAGCAACACATCGCTTTTAAGAAAAACATGTGAAAGAAAATAAAAGAGATAGAGAGCAAGTAACGGAGAGGATCTCGTTTTACTCCCCTGACGAGTCCCTCCCTATGCGGCGCCAAGTAAGTGATACTAATCTAGTTTGTTTGCAACTAAGTTTGCAAAGATTTCGCCTAAGTGACGAATGTGCTCCCCTTGATGATTGCAATTTTGCAAAGGGATGTCGAGAAATGTAATCCTAATATTGCAAGTAATTTGTAATGTATTGTTTTGACACAAAGCTCCCTAGCTTTAGGGTGTCAAAGGCTCAAGTGTAGATTGAATAACTACAAAACAAAGGTTAGAAAACAAGTATAATGCACAATTTCCTCGCATATGTGATCCAAGTTAGTAGAAAAATAGTTTTCTCGTCTCACGGATCCTACTTGTTCCCTCCTAGTAGGGATCCGCTCTAGGCAAATAAGAGGATCCGTCTGGGCGATGAATAAATTCAGCAAATGGTGGTATAACAAATAATGTTATCACAAAAGTGAGATATGAATACAACGTAATCATATACTCATAAAAATAGCAAGTAGCATGTATTTTCATAAAGCTAGAGATATGATATACATGACTCTAAAAACTAAGAAAATGATCGATACATGACTTGGATGTTTTGAGGAGGTTCTACAAATGATGGTGGAGGTACATTGAGTAATGTAGGATGAGGTTCTACTAGGAATGAGGGTGGTGGTAATGGAAATTTTCCATATGATCAAGTCCTGGTGGTTCCTTGTTTCCAACGATGGATTAGTTGGTGATGTAGGTGGTTCCCTATTTAACAACAAGGTTAGTGAATGGGAAGTTCTCGGTGGTGAATGCTCTAATGAATAGAGATTTGGGTGAGAGAGGCTCGGTGAAGGAGTGTAGTCCATGCTCTAGGAATGAAGGTTTAGACATTATTCTAGAACTAGGTACGCTTGGTTTAGAGCTCGATGATCCCTTTTCTAACCTAAAAGGTTTAATGCTAATTCTTGTGGTTCTCTTGGCAATTGTTGATTGGGTTTGTTGAGGTGGGATTCTAGCACTATTATCTCTTACGGTGATGATTCGGTGGATGGAAATCCTAGCATTTGTGGGTTTAACCGAGATGATTCGGTTGAGGAAATTTCGTGTACAACACGATCAAGTTTTTTGGGTGGATGAGTTAGCACTAGGAGCTTTCCTCATGATGAAATGATTAAGGAAAAGGTTTCTAAATGTCGAGAATTATGTTGTGTTAGATGACTATGGATTCTAACAAGATGACTTATAAAGGGAAGGATTTAGCAAGTGCATTCAAGACTTAAGTCTCTAATATCCTTTGGAATGTGATGATTAGCATGCACAAGAGTCAACTTCGTAGTTTTACCGATCTAGGGATTTAATTAGGATGAGGTGGAGTGTTCAAGTTAGCAAGATGAGCTTGAAATGATTGTTCGAGCAAGATTTGACATAACTGTCACCCTGATCCTACTGTTCCCACCAATGGGGATCCGCTCTAGGCTAATCCTAGGGATCCGACTCTCAAGCCTAGGACAGGATAGAAGGAATGTTTGAAAGGTCTAAAGCCTATACCTTTTCGCCTCTCTAAGTGTCTTTCATGGAAGGGTACTTAAATGTTCAAGGGCAATGAGTGATGTAGCTAATGATTGCCTTATATGGAAGAAATTGGAACTTTTATGAGTACCAATGAATGAACAAAGATGACACTAAAATCTTGAGAGTGTCAAATGGAGCTAAATAATCCTAGTGATCAGATAGTGACTTAGGATAATGTCTTGGAGAAGATCTTGTAAGATATAACTTTTCACATACACATCAAACCATAACACAAAGTAGCATATAGATGGAATTCTAGAGAGAGAAAGTTAGAGGTTTAGGGAACTTAGTGAGAGAAAGTGAAAGATATTATTATGAGCTCCAACTCTCTACCTTGAAAGGTAGAGAGTATTTATAGTCTTACATAAACGCCACACATCGGGTCGTGGATCGTGCATACAGCTGGGTAAAGACCCATCCGTCCTCCACGGTGTTACTTAACTAAATACTACTTAACTTAAAATTACTATGACTACGAGCTTAATGATTACATATACTTGAGGTGACCGACTTTTAATACCGGAATTTCTAATTCCTAACAATCTCCCTGCGGAGGTCACCTCAATCATGTACCAAAATACATTAAATACAACCGATAATACATTAACAATTGATCTTGCATTCTTGATGTAGTCCTTTGCTCCTAAGCTCGTAGTCATTGATTCTTCACATTGCATGTTTGGTTACTTCAAGTGTAGGTCTTTTCTTGATCCACGTGATAATAATTTTGAGCCATCATTTGAGATCATCACCATCAACAATCTCGACACATCCTTTGTGGTGTTGGTATTATGTGATGTTGTGACTTTAGGACCGACATGCTCACATTCGGATCATGATATCTTCTCATCGAGTAGCGGAAGCATTTGTTGAATCATGATATTGGCGGCAGCGTAGCAAAAGCATGGAGTGAAAATATCGAGTCATTGATGCACTTATCATGATTTCTTTTGAGATGAATGTGTAGTGTGAGCATGCGGATATGGATTGATCGCTTCATTCGATCACCGCAAACGTCGGGTGTACCGCATACAACAGCTTAGCAATAAATCGCGCGAAAGTGTCTTTGATCACTTCGTTGAATTGAGGTACACGCCCACGGTTCCCGTTGATCGCGACAAGTACCGCTCGTGATCGGTAGGATTCTAAGAATCTCCTTGACAGGGTTTCGCAAATTGTTCTAGCCGTTCTCAAACCGAACATCTCAAAGAAGACAACACGGAGGAGTGAACCAACAATTTTAAGTCCAGATTGATGAAAAGAGATTTGAAACAACAATCGTGTATTGCTCAATAGAAATTGTTTTTGCAATACAACGAAGGTTTTATTGAAAATCAATTATCAATCATAAAACACCTTTGGTTTGAAAAATTAGTACACGGTCGATGTGCCAAAGAAAAGAGTTTTAAGCACAATGACCGGTTTTTCAAAGGTATCCGTCAATCCATAACTCGAACCAGATTGATTCAAGAGATTGAATCGCCCATTGTTTCGCTCATTGTCACATGGTTAATCTATAAAATAGATCTCACATGCCACCTACCAGAGCTTGTTTGATGTTGGCTCCAAGGCTTTCCATCTTCATTGTGAATATGTATACACATCACTCGGATGTTCTCGCAATACCACAAGGATAATGCGAGGGACTCAAGATATAATCTCTTCCACATTGTATGAAACGAGAGTCTTCATTGAAAGTGTCCTAATGAGATTTATTGATGATCTCGTGGCTCTAGACTCAATTTGTGCATATTTGGATCCTATAACGGAGACTAGGGAGAGGTCTCCTTCTTCAATATCAACCATCTCTAAGAGAAAGTCGATAGATAATGTCGGTTCCCGTGAGAATGAAACAAGCCCTTTAAGAGGAACTTGAGTGGTTTGGAAAGTTGAAGTGCGAGGCATCCTCGGGTCCATGACGCCTTGTCTTCAATACCGATGTTACCATCAGTAGCATATGAATTGAACCCGGTTTACGCTCTAAGGTTGAATAAATGGAGGCTATTTGTTTTCACCCTTTCTCATTCAATTCTTTTAATTCTTCAACCCCTTCAAGCTTACAGAGACTTCATAGCTAGAACCTTGTTGGGTTTATTCCAAGACTAGCTCGAGACTTAGTCCGCACTCTTTCCATATCTCATTTTTCTCCTTTATCATCATACCTAAGGACTTCTACACTAACTAGTGGATTGTCCTGGTAGATCCCTCCGTTCAAGCGGATCATGGGAACACATACCTAACCTTATCATCCTTATATCACCGTACATGAAGTAAAGTTGGTCGGTCTATTTGGTATTGTTCACCGCCATTGGATCCAATTGAAAACCATTTGAGACTCAATTCGGATACTTGTGTTATATTATCAAAGCATTTTGTACCGAATTGTTTTGATATTTTTAGAACGAGAACTCCCCAACATGTGCATCAAGTATGAAAATGTTTTGCACACGGAGGCAAGAGAAAGAATTAACTTCTTTGATTACCATTTTCTAAAGATATCAACATCACTTCCCACATCAAATCAAGTAGATATAACATTTCCGGAAGGATGAGGTTTCCATAAATTTGCTCCCCTCAATATGTGTCTCAAGGTTTGAAAAGAGTTTTGCACATACTAGAGGAACTTGCACATTGAGATAAGTTGATCACATTTCAAATCATAGGTTTAAGATAGATGCTCCCCTCAACATGTGCATGGAAAATTTTGAAATCGCTTGTCACATGTGGGAAGGACGAGATGTACATTCTTATGAAACCATTTACCGAATTATCGCTTAAATCCAATTTAAATCACACATTCTCCCGATCACAATTATCAAAACATTTGAGATTTGTGATCTCGTATAGATTTAAATTGATTTTGAAAGCTTTTAAGGAGAATTGTGACTTGATTGTGAAAGCGTTTGAACGATAAGGATCGGATTTAAGACTTTAAACCCATTGATAAAACATGCATGTATATCTTTTGAAAACAATTTAATGCCAAATAAATTTTTAATTTAATTGAAATCATTCTCCCCTCAATCAATGACATAGGTTGTTGATTGAGAGATAGAGATTTTGACAAATAAGTCCCGATGATTATCAAAAAAGAACCGAGTTATTATTCAAAGCATTTGGTTTTCAAAGATAAATGTTTATAGAATCGAGCATGGAATTTGAAAACATGTTAAACATGGCTCGTTCTTTCTTTTTAAAAGCGGGTTATTGCTGAAATGACAATAAACCATTGTTTCTCTTTCTCCCAAAATTTTTTTTTTTTTTTTTTGAAATTTTTTTTGATTTTTTTGATTTTTTTTTTTTTTTTTTTTAATAAAATTTGAACAACATCTAAAGTCCCGTGTCATTCTTTGAATGACAAAGACAAAGACCGTAGATATAATCGAATTGAGAAAGACAAGACAAAATGACAATATTTTTGAAGATTTTTGAATTTTTATAATTTTGTATTTTGTTTTCGAATAGATATATACAAGAGATAGATGAAGATAGACCTTTACTCTTCGTCTTCCTCCCGAAGACGCTTGAGTGTTTACGGTTGAAGGCTTTTCAAGCCAAGACGTGGAAGAATAAACTCAAAACGTTCTCTTGGAAGAGCTTTGGTGAAGATGTCTACTAACCGATATTCGCACCTCACAAAATATAGTTCCACCACACTTTTCCACTTGTTCCCGATGAAATGATGTCGAATGTCGATATGCTTTGCTCTTGAGTGTTGAACGTTGTTGCATGAGAGAGCAATAGCACTTTATTATCACAAGACAGGAGGATTTTGTTGAATACAAAGCCATAGTCGAGATAATTGAGATCTCATCCATAAGATTTGAGCACAACAAGATGACATGGCTATGTATTCACTCCAGAGAAATAGAAGTACTCATTTGCTTCTTTGAAGACCACTCACAAGCTTATCACCCAAAAACCGAGCACCTCCTGACGTGCTTGACGAGTATCTTGACACCACATGATCTGCATGACCGTGATATCTCGTTAGTGACATACCGTGTCTTTTGGGTACCAAAGTCCCATATTGATGGTTCCTTGGAGATACCGAAGACCCGTTTAACCGCTTCAAGGTGCTTTTAGTAGGCTTAGCACGGTATCTAGCACACATGCACACGTAAAACAAGATGTCTGTCTACTAGCGGAGGTACATCGTGATCCAATCATACTACGATATTTCGTTTGGTCTACCATGATCCCGAGTGGTCCTCATCTAGTTTGGTTCGCTCAATCATGGGTGTGTCAATGGGGTCACTTGAATCAAATCCAAATTTCATTAAAATCTCATTTGCATATTTAGATTGATTTATGAAAATGCCTCCGGACTTTGTGAAATTTGTAATCCCAAGAAAATGACATTTGTCCCATCATTGACATTTGAAATTTTGAACTCATTTCATTTGAAAAACGGTCACACACATTGGGGTCGGTCAAGCAAAGATGATATCATCAACATAAATTTGAACATGGATTAAATGTTTGCTGACTTCCTTGTGAACAATGTTGATCAATGCTCCTTTGCTAAATCCGGTAGATAGAAGAAACTTTGATAGCGTATCATACCATGCCCTTGGAGCTTGCTTTAAACCGTCTGAGCCTTCTTCGGACGATAAACGTGGGTAGGATGCTCGATTTACAAAGCCTTCAGGTTACCGACATAGACGACTTCTTTAAGATCTCCGCTCAGAGTGCCGTCTTCACGTCCATCCGATAGACTACCATGTTCTTACTAGCAAGATTAGCCAAAAGATTCTCGATTGCCTCGATTCGAGCAACAGAGCAAAGATTCTTCAAAGTCTATACCCTCCTCTTGACGGTATCCTTTAGCAACTAATCGAGCCTTGTTCTTCAACACATCACCATGCTCATCAAGTTTCACTTTGAAGATCCATTTAAGAGCAATAATCATAGCATCTGGAGCGGTACTAACTCCCATACATCAAGTCGATCAAACTCATGAATTTCTTCTTGCATGGCATTGAACCATTGTCTTCATTCATGGCGGTTTAACATCTTTTGGTTCGATCTTAGAGTGCGGAGTTGAAGAAACACCACAAGGCATCGGTTGCAAGTTGTTTACGTGTGGATACAGGACGAGAGGGATTTCCAATGATGTTGTCCAATGGATGATCGTGAGTCCATTTTCCGAGGTGTTCATGCGGCGTTGGTTGAGGGATCAAGTAGCGAGTCGATGTCTCCAAGAAGATGGTTCGATGAAGATTCGGGGCAAAGAAATATGTTTTCAAATGGAGCATCTTCGAGAGTCGCAAAGGGATTAACTTCATCATTGATGCGAAACATTTCCATGATGTACATTTGAAGAATGATGATTTGTTGATGAGATCAAGGATCGTGAGAAGTGCTTCTTGACTTAAAGATATTGAGACCGAGGGATTGACTTCATTCACAGGAATATAAGCATCCTCTGTTGTAGGAATCAAGACCTCATTAGTAATTGGATCATCACAGTTCATCAAACATAGGATCAAACAATTTCTTTAAATCATCTTCGGATGGAGGTACATATGGAGTTTCTTGAGAAGAGTTTGGAACAAGGTATGAACCAATGGGACTGCTTTTGAAGTGCGGGTCCGGTTCAAGTGTCCAGAGCCATTTGACCGGTCGACTCATCGAACGTCACGTGAATTGTTTCCATGATATTTCGGGTTCATTTGTTGTAGATTCGGTAACCTTCTTGTTTGGTGCATAACCCATGTAAACTCAATATATGCTTTAGCTCTTAATTTACCTAAATCTTGACCGTCCTTTGTTGGATAGCACAAAGCACCAAACACACGAAGATAGGATAAATCGGGTTTCGTTTATGAACAAGTTCATATGGAGTTTTTCCATGAGAGGTGTGAATGAGAGAACGATTTTGGTGTAGCGAAAGAAGAATGGCTTCACCCATAGAAACATTGGAACCTTGAATAAATTAGCATTGTTCTAGCGGCTTCTACAAGAGTTCGATTGCGTCTTTCAACTACACCGCTCGTTGAGGAGTTCGTGGAACACTTTTTGATGACCGATTCCAATGCTTTCATAAAATTGACTTAAGTCTCGATTAACGAACTCGTGCCATTGTGCTGCTCGAACACTTCTAACCGTGTTGTTAGGAAGAACTCAGAGTTGCTTGATAAGTTTGATGATGATGGATGGAGTTTCATCCTTAGTCCTCAAAAACTTGACCCAAGTAAATCTAGAGTAGTCATCAACAACGACTAAAATGTATCTCTTCCCATTAATCGTTTGCACTCTCATTGGAATCATCATACCAATGTGTACATGAAGGAATAGCGATGCACTTTACCATTAAACATATCGAAGATGTCGATAAGCAATATCATCTCACGCACCATATATTCTCCTCACATTTCTTTTAACCGAATCTCAAGTAACACATACCAAAAGGCTCCGAGACCATTTCCCCAAATAGTTGGAATAATACATCCTTCCCCTTGTCGGTTTTGATACCTCGTAATCAAAGAAAACATAATAAATCCATAAACTTGAAATCATGTGAGAAGAACTCAAATAGCCTAAATGAATCCTCGTGAGCATCAATCGCTACATAAACTCTCTCACTATCTTTATCAACCCATATGTAGACAATTTGAAGTGACCACCGCTTAAGCAAAACCCGATATACCAAACTTGAACCAAGTCGAAATCCCGCATTTGTGTCTTAAGCTTGCACTTAAAGATGGAAGAACGGTGTCGAGTCTATGCTTCAAGCAAATCTCTAAGTACTCACTACTCAAACAAAGTATGAGACATTAACACCTCTTGAGATTATCCACATCGTCATCTCAGATGTGACCTTTGAGTAAAACAACGTAACTCCTAATAGTGATAGTTAATCGGTCTTCAACCATCCACCCCGATCGCCGGTAACTAGATAAACCAAGTCTTCAACTCAAATTCTTAAGCCCGAGCAAGTTATGAAATAAGAACACGCCTTTGTGAAGGTCAACTTCAATCTCAAATAAGTGATAAATGATTAACTCAAGTCATCAACTTGTGTCAAATGCCCAACACGTGAAAACAACATACAATCGGATGTACATTGACCCACTGAATGAACCGAACAAATGATTCCTCAACATCAATGCATTCTTCCTTAAAAGTAAACATGTAGAGACGATCCGAAGATTCACCAATAATGTCTTCGAGCGGATGAGGAAGTCATTTTCTTTAAGTTCATGTGGTTGATTTATAGCGCACATTGAGAGAAACAATAATCCGTAAATATTTGGCAAAGGAATACCAAAGAGCGGATCACTATTCATGAACAATAATCCGTGAAGATTTGGTAAGGAATACCAAAGAGCGGATCATTATTCATGAGTGCAACGCAATATTATGATAGTCATTATTAACGCCTTGAGGAATAACGGAGATTTGGGCTTTGAGAATTCCAAGAAGTACTTTAGATGGTGAACCAGTTGATTCAATAGAAACCGGAGCATGAGGTTCGGTCGGATGATCAACATTCGTCGGAGGTTGAAAGTACTCATCAAACATATCTTTGAAAACAATGAATCCCAAACATTGATTTCCAATTATCCTTAGTAAGTGAAGCGTTAGGCGTTGGAGAAGAGTCATCAAAATCAAAACAATGAATCCCATTATCCTTAGTATATTCACTCATCATAAAAAGAATATACACTCATCATCATCAAAAATTAAGTCGTATAACCATTATTCAAACATCCATCATCATGTAGTATATTCACTTTTTTCCCCTCAAAAATTGCATCCGAAGTTGCCATTTTTGATTTAACAAGTGAATAAGAGTATACACCAATGAACATAGATCCACTTGATGATTGAATGAGCGTGGAAAAACATGAAGCTTGTTGATGAAGAATGTAGATGAGTATGGCCATTCATGAGAGAATTTCTCTTTAGCTGAAGATAAAGCGCACAGAAGAGCGTACACTTTTCTTTTCTTTGAAGAATGGGGCCTGAAGTGTTATCTGCAGACACCATTGTGTTGAAGAACGAGGCCTGAACTGATGTGAACAGACGTCATAGCCGGTTGAATATCAATGTTGAGAAACTTGAGCCCGTGAGTTATGAGATATCAATCCATTTGTAATCCATACTTTAAGCCAGTCCATGTATTGAAGGATCAAGTATCAGAATCGAGTAAGGAGTACCGCACTAACATTACAAGCTTGATTGCATATATATGGGTTAGTGACATTAGTATCCAAACTCGTGGGTTTCACGGTCAACCTTGATTTTTCATCGAAAATGCTTTCCGGTAGGAATCCACCTAAGTCCAACATCCTTAAACATTCTACCGCACGGTATCCACTTATGGCAAGGTCTAGGATTGTAAGGCTTCTTATGCATAGTGGAAGACTTATCCTTGATCCTAGTTTCCAAAGATTTAGCAGTTGGTATCCATCTAGGCGAAGTTTTTGGTTTGTATTGTTTCACAACATGTTGAACCTTAGTCGCGTTAGTGGTCTTAGTGGATAGTACCTTGGCATGTGAATTAGGAAACTGTTTTTATGTGGAAAAGACTCGAAATTTTAGTTTTGTTTTCTACATGCTTAGCATTCTTATGCAATAACTACTCTTAGCCGCACGCCAATCCCTAGTCTTTTGAGTGTTCCTAGGTAGTGGTTTACAACTACTAGTAGTGCCTTGAAATCTCGTAGAATTCCTCACCCTAGGTCTTGCACCTAAAATTCCGTCTTTTGAATCTGTGCCTTTTTCCTAGCTTTTCTAGATAATAGTTCTTCCACAAGTCATTCATATCATATGAATTCGGGTTTTAATGCTTGGTTTTGACACTGCTTTTGAACTAATCCTAGAGGTGCCGGGAGTAAAAGTAGTCGCATGTTGAGGATTAGAGGAACTAGAGGCATGACTCTTAGGTAACACAGTGAAGTGACCGGTTTTGACAAAACTTTCCTCGTCAACTTGGGAGGCAAACCGTGTTTTGAAGATTTTGGTCTTTCGGATATAAACGCAAAGAGGTCGCTTAACAATGCACCGGTTTCTAATGGGATGAGAAACCGTTTCCCCAAGGTTGATGGTTTTGTAAACTTAGTGTTCACACTTTTCCCTACGCTTTCCTAAGCTCATTCTTTAAGGCTACAATAGCGAAACTCTTATCCCGAAGTTGAGCTTTGAGTTCATCAATTTTTTCTATCAAAGAGTTTGTTTGTTCCATTGACTTAGTTCTAGCTTCTTTGATGACTCACCAAGTTCTACGTGATGCTTTCTCAAAGACTCATTTTCCTTTAGTAATTTAGCCACATAAATTGATGCTCATTATTTCTTGTTATAATAGCATCAATGTCTTGTGTATTCATGACTAAATTACTTTTCTCATTCAAGATGTAAATATGTTTCTTCGATTGTAAATGGTTGACTCTTTGTCTTGAAGTCGAGCTTTCAAAGTGTTAATTTCAAAAGTTCACGGAATTCGTAGTTCCGGTTTTAACATGGTTTGTTAAGTTGAAAACTTTCTTCTTTACTCGAATCGCGATTTCAAGTGAAATGCAATATTTTTCAAGATTTGAGAATTTGTTTGAAAGTTCATCAAAAGCCTTCTTATCAACCAAATCTTTTGTTTTGAAACACTTAATCTCGACTCACCTCGAATGTGAACATTTATGAAAGACATGTTCAACATTATGATCGGTTGTTTAAGTGCTTTAGCGGATGCACTATGTTGAATAAAGAAGGGTACCTCATTACATGACACCGCTCAATTTCGGTCTCATTATCCGCATCCACAACATGTAACGAGAGTCACCGGACCGCGGATGTGTCAAGCTTATCAATCTCGAGCCTCAGATTCAAGGCCAATCGATCCATCATCTCGGTGTTTTACCCGACTCATCATTATATGTTGACTCGGCATTCTCGCATTCAACAACACCCGATTCTTTAATGATACATTACCCAACTTATCACAACTATTTCTCAACCGCACTCGACACTCATTCACGTTTTCATCTTTTGTGTAACTTCCTCAATGTACTTCTCCACATTATCCATGAGTTGTATGAATGTCTCAATGAACCGCTAATTTCCATTCCAAAGTGTTTCTTGAAAGACACTTGATCATTTCATCATCAAAATCGAGGAATATTCCCCGGATAAATGGTCGAAATTGATCAAGATTACTTGAAGAGTGCATTAGATTCATCGGTTGAGAACTTCTCTTTAGTAATTTGAAACCTCGCTTGTTCTAAGTTTAGTAGTACGCTTCTTGTCAAGATGGGAAAATCTCACGAAGGAGAGCACCGCTTGTTCGATCCATAGTTGTAGATAAAAGTAGTTTGAGGTCTTGATAAAGTAGTTGAAAGGGCTCAATGTTACATTCCTTTAGCATGGCATTTTGTAGCATTGATCGGTGCATTTCATCTTTTCAAAGTCGAACCCGAGATATCACATCCTCATTGATTGATTCAATCATCTTTAATCGTTCGATGTAGCTAACATTCTCGTGGTTGACTACATCATCATACAATTTAAGCACTTCAAATCACCGGGTCAAGAGAGTAAGACATGATGTGGTAGAATGCACGGATTTTACAAGTCTATGATTCAAACCGAGAAATAGAATCTTCGCGGGATTTTACTAAAATCAAGACCAAACCGTTAAGCAATGACCAATGGAATGATAGACAATTGTGTGTTAGGACATATGATTGTTTGTAGGATTAGCGAGATGTTGTTTGGTTGTGATTCGATTGGTTTATGCCCGCTTTTCCCGAGAAATTAAGGTCTAAAACTTAAAACCTCAATAACTTCTGTTCGAGCGGATTTAGACCTTGAAGATTGACCCAAATGAACGGCGTGCCATTCTCCTCGTTCTCACGGTCGTTTTGATGGGTAGAACGCTGAAAACGGAGTTACGGTTCAAAAGTTATGGCCGTTTGAAGTTTTGACGGGAAAAATCAACCAAGTCGCTACGAATTCTTGAACCAAGTCGCTAAAGATACAAGTCGCTAAAGAGCAACTCGCTACAGACCAAGTCGCTACCATCAAGTCGCTACCCGTAGTGGAGTGTCCACTACTTGTACTGTAACTCGCTAGATCTAAGTCGCTAGGTCTAAAGCTGTAACTCGCTACAAATTTGTAAAGCAAGTCGCTATGAAGAAAATAGTCCGTGAGCTAAGTCGCTAGCTTGAAAACCATATAAACATCACTTTTCAATCCAAAACAACCCAACCAAGATGATTCAAGCTACCAAATGAAAACCTAAACACTTGTGATGATTCTAAACATAAAAGTACTAACAAAATTCAAACTTTAACACAAGAAATCAACCAAATGATGCAAAACCACTAAACTTTTCAAACTCAAAACCACCTAAAACCACTAGAAATCCAAAGATGTGCAAGATATGATCCAACCATGGCTCTTGATACCAATTGTAAGATATAACTTTTCACATACACATCAAACCATAACACAAAGTAGCATATAGATGGAATTCTAGAGAGAAAAGTTAGAGGTTTAGGGAACTTAGTGAGAGAAAGTGAAAGATATTATTATGAGCTCCAACTCTACCTTGAAAGGTAGAGAGTATTTATAGTCTTACATAAAACGCCACACATCGGGCATGGATCGGGCATACAGTGGTAAAGACCCATCCGCCCTCCACGGTGTTACTTAACTAAATACTACTTAACTTAAAATTACTACGACTACGAGCTTTCTAATGATTACATATACTTGAGGTGACCGACTCTTTAATACCGGGAATTTCTAATTCCTAACAGATCTTAAAGGTTTTAAGGTGGAAGAACTAGAATTTGATCCATTTCGACCAATTTGGGGTAAGGATGATTATGATCAATTTTGACATAATTGAAAGATTTCTAAGTCTAGATGTGAGGGATCATGTGAGAAATAATGAGTGATCTAGAGAGCGGAAGAGTAATGAGTTTAGGTGAAACGATAGATCGAAAAGCACTTTGAGTGTGATCCTTAATGAGCTATGAGTGAGTGTGAAGCTTACTAAGCTTGAGAAGGACTTAAGAGATCCTAAGGTATTAAGTTCACTAGTGTGAAGTAGTCTAGGAACATGGTTTGAGGTGTAAAGGATTGAAACTCCACTTCTATTTGCCCCGATCCCACGGATCCTTCACTGAGGGATCCGGATAGTTACAAACTAGGATCCGCATCGTGACGCTTTTACTTAATAGTGGCGTTTGTTCTTAGTACCAAACTTAGAAGCTTAATGATCTCTACAGTAGCATACATGTATACAAGTAAAACATACTAAGAGCATGTAGAAAAGCACATAAGCAATTTAAATGAGATCTAGCTCACAGTAACACATAGGTTTATCAACCTTAACAACCGCTATTCAAGAAGCTCAAACTAGATTTACGATCTAGATTAGTAAATCGTTTGTATTAACAATGGCGTCAGAGTAGATGATGGTGTTCAAGACAATAGGGTTGTTTTGTGTGGAAGCAATGAACTATGTATAGTCATTACGGATGGTGATTAGCATACAATGAACTTCATCCATGAAGTCATGTAGTTTTCTCGATCAAAGCAATATAATCGCTTGATGAGGCAAGTGGTTGTGATTAACTAAAGGAAAATTAATTTTACAACTTGTTTGATTAGTAATCCTAAGACAATGCAAAGTATTTCCATTGTAAACTTACTTTAGGAAAACATAGGAGTATAAATTTCCCAAGTCGTAGAATGAATATGAGATTACTTAGCGGTGCTCAATTACGGCTAAACACGACCATTTTTACGGTGATTCCACGCACTCAACTTCTATCAAGGAAGCAATTCAACCGTTAGGTCAAATTGAGTTTCTAGTGCAATAAGTTCTCCAGTATTCATTCTCAAGTTAGGAAAATTTATATTCCTACAATGGCCTATCGAAGAGTAACAATGATGATACTTTGCTTTGTTTAATATTATACTTGAGACAACTAAGGTGACTAAGGCGTCATGTTAAAAATAAGTTTAAAAGTTGTCCATATGGTAAACAACAAAAAAAATGGTTGGATGAGCTAGTTCAACATATGTTGTTGGAAAGCTTTGAGTTTGGACTTTCGGATATGAACAATTATATTTGCGTTGCAAAATAATTTACTTGAGTATATCGGATGAAATAATCAAGTTTTCAATCCTACTATGAAGCTTGGAGAACGATCATGAAAAGGAAAATGGGAGAGTACATCATCAACACAAGTGTAGGTTATGATCCGATGTACATTCTTGTTGTTTTAGAAATGATACAAGAACAAAGGAAATCATATAAGCACATATGACAAACTCAATCAAAAATCCATTTAGTGTGTTATATGTTTAAAACATTTTCAACCTATATGACTTATCTAAATATCTAAACCACACACCCCAAATTACTGCTTTTGCAATGGAATGGAATTCACGGGATTGATGTCATAGCATCACAATCATAGTTATATTGAACGACCTAAAGTGTCGCTTTGGAAAACACATCGCTTGATTTAATAAAATGATCGAGTTACAAAGTATAGGTCCCAAAAGTTTACAAAGTTTATGGAAATATAAATATATTACAAGTCCAAACGATGGTTTTAAAAGAAAGTGCCATAATGTACAATGATGTAAGTCGACGCCACACTCAAAAAGGTGGTTCCTTAACCATGCCATGATGATAATGCCTTAGATACCGAGAATAAACATGCTAAAAAGGTCAACACAAAGGTTGAGTGAAATCCATAGGTTTAAGTAATTCGCTTGAACACAATAATCGTAGTGTGAGTTAAATGGTTTCACACTCATCGTTAAAAACAAAATCGTATTTATTTCACTAAGTTCATGACACCAAAGCGTAAACATCGCACCAATAAAAATTGGTAATCATCGCTTCATCGCCGCCTCTAATAGGTAATTTGCCAATTTACCTTAATGATTCAATATAGTGCGCCGATTTCCCTAAATGGGTCAATAGGAGCGGGAGTGTTAATTCCAATCGCCTATTCACAATATTCGCTCACCGCAAGTGACTAATGGTTCATGATGTAGGGACTTGAACATGGCAAATACTTAGTGACAATAAAACATTCGGATATAGCATACAGTTCAAAGCATTTGTGTTCGATTAAAATGTAGCATGTATCTCCCAAGAGTTTGTAAAGCAGTTAAAGAGTAAAGTGGGGCTATGAACTCACTTGGTAGACGGTGTGATGACAAGAGTGAGTACATCGAGGTATAGCGTGATATTTCAATCGGACCTATTACGAATGATATGATATGTAATGAGTTGCAATGTAATGTTATGCATGCATTTCGTATGTTATTTATACCATTTATGAAGTTTTGAAAATATTACTTATCGTCGAAAAATACTCTTTTGACGCCTTGACCATTCAAAATCACTTTACAAGTATTTACGTCAAAATGTCATCCTACAATGGTTTTATAATGATTTATGGTGAAATTTTCACTTTTCGTCAGTAAAACAATGTCGCCGGAATTTTTATAAAGGTAACAAAATGGCTTTGGAAAACTAGTCGTAAATGGTGTACGTCAGACGTTGAGAACGAACTTGACGGTTTGGAAAGTTTGTATCGATATCAGAAGTTTCAGCTCAGAGTTTTCGTCTAAAAGGTCTCGAACATAAAGATAATAAGGGTTAAAGATAGTGATTTTGGCTAATTGTTAAGTAAAAAGTGAGTTTCGCCAAGTTTAGACATCCATAAATAATTTATTACAACTCCGCTATACAAACGGCTTGTCGTTTTGAAAATATGCTCGGTGATCTTAATTTTACTAGAAGACAATTCGCTTCAAAAGTTTCACATCATGGTTAAAAACAAATTTCAAACATGGTCATTCATACCTACCGTAACACTTGTATCGTAGAAATAATATAGTTTTTCGTAAAATAATAGTTACGGCAATTTTTATAAAAACGCATATCTTTGTCGCTTCAAACCGCTTTCTACGTGATAATATGTCCTTAGCTTCGTATCAAAGTATACTAATATATTTTGACAAGTCGAAATAATTTGTGAAGCTTAAGGCTCGCTTTTGACTCGGACAAAATAAAACAAAGATGTTGAAATTTCAAAAGTATATTTTTCGTCGTCAAACTTGTAAAATCCATAACTTCTTCAGATAAGTCCGCTTTTATCCGCTCAAGCTGCCACGGATTCGCTTTTAAAGTATATTTTCTAAATATCAAGGCCAAAAGGGTGGTGGTAATGGAAATTTTTCCATATGATCAAGTCCTGGTGGTTCCTTGTTTCCAACGATGGATTAGTTTGATGTAGGTGGCCCTATTTAACAACAAGGTTAGTGAATGGAAGTTCTGTGGTGAATGCTCTAATGAATAGATTGTGAGAGAGGCTCGGTGAAGGAGTGTAGTCCATGCTCTAGGAATGAAGGTTTAGACATTATTCTAGAACTAATGCTTGGTTTAGAGCTCGATGATTTTCTAACCTAAAAGGTTTAATGCTAATTTTGTGGTTCTCTTGGCAATTGTTGATTGGGTTTGTTGAGTGGGATTCTAGCACTATTATCTCACGGGTGATGATTCGGATGGAAATCCTAGCATTTGTTTTAATCGATGATCTGTTGAGGAAATTTCTGTACAACACGATCAAGTTTTTTGGGTGGATGAGTTAGCACTAGGAGCTTTCCTCATGATGAAATGATTAAGGAAAAGGTTTCTAAATGTCGAGAATTATGTTGTGTTAGATGACTATGGATTCTAACAAGATGACTTATAAAGGAAGGATTTAGCAAGTGCATTCAAGACTTAAGTCTCTAATATCCTTTGGAATGTGATGATTAGCATGCACAAGAGTCCTGTAGTTTTACCGATCTAGGGATTTAATTAGGATGAGGTGGAGTGTTCAAGTTAGCAAGATGAGCTTGAAATGATTGTTCGAGCAAGATTTGACATAACCGTCACCGGATCCTCGGTTCCACCAATGGGGGATCCGTCAGGCTAATCCTAGGGATCCGACTCTCAGCCTAGGACAGGATAGAAGGAATGTTTGAAGGTCAAAGCCTATACCTTTTCAGTTCTCCTAAGTGTCTTCATGGAAGGGTACTTAAATGTTCAAGGGCAATGAGTGATGTAGCTAATGATTGCCTTATATGGAAGAAATTGGAACTTTTATGAGTACCAATGAATGAACAAAGATGACACTAAAATCTTGAGAGTGTCAAATGGAGCTAAATAATCCTAGTGATCGAGCAGTGATCTAGGATAATGTCTTGGAGAAGATTAAGATATAACTTTTCACATACACATCAAACCATAACACAAAGTAGCATATAGATGGAATTTAGAGAGAAAGTTAGAGGTTTAGGGAACTTAGAGAAAGTGAAAGATATTATTATGAGTTCAACTCTACCTTGAAAGGTAGAGAGTATTTATAGTCTTACATAAACGCCACACATCGGGCAGGATCGTGCATACAAGTAAAAGACCCATCCGCCTCCACGGTGTTACTTAACTAAATACTACTTAACTTAAAATTACTATGACTAATAGCTTAATGATTACATATACTTGAGGTGACCGACTCTTTAATACCGGAATTTCTAATTCTAACAATCTCCCTGCGGAGGTCACCTCAATCATGTACCAAAATACATTAAATACAAACTGAGATAATACATTAACAATTGATCTTGCATTCTTGATGTAGTCCTTGCTCCTAAGCTCGTAGTCATTGATTCTTCACATTGCATGTTTGGTTACTTCAAGTGTAGGTCTTTACCGATCCACGGATAATAATTTTGAGCCATCATTTGAGATCATCACCATCAACAATCTCCACATCCTTTGTGGTGTTGGTATTATGTGATGTTGTGACTTTAGGACCGATATGCTCACATTCTGATCATGATATCTTCTCATCGAGTAGCGGAAGCATTTGTTGAATCATGATATTGGCGCAGCGTAGCAAAAGCATGGTGAAAATATCGAGTCATTGATGCACTTATCATGATTTCTTTCGAGATGAATGTGTAGTGAGCATGATATGGATTGATCGCTTCATTCTCGATCACCAAACGCCGGGTGTACCGCACAACAGCATAATAAATCGCGCGAAAGTTCTTTTGATCACTTTGAATTGAGGTACACGCCCACGGTTCCCCTGATCGCTACAAGTACCGCTCGCGATCGGTAGGACTAAGAATCTCCTTGACAGGTTTCGCAATGTTTCTAGCCGTTCTCAAACCGAACATCTCAAAGAAGACAACACGAGTGAGTGAACCAACAATTTTAAGTCCACGATTGATGAAAAGAGATTGAAACAACAATCGTAGTATTGCTCAATAGAAATTGTTTTGCAATACAACAAGGTTTTATTGAAAATCAATTATCAATCATAAAAACACCTTTGGTTTGAAAAATTAGTACACGGTCGATGTGCCAAAGAAAAGAGTTTTTGCACAATGACCGTTTCAAAGGTATCCACAATCCATAACTGAACTGCAGATTGATTCAAGAGATTGAATCGCCCATTGTTTGCTCATTGTCACATGGTTAATCTATAAAATAGATCTCACATGCCACCTACCAGAGCTTGTTTGATGTTGGCTCCAAGGCTTTCCATCTTCATTGTGAATATGTATACACATCACTCAGATGTTCCAATACCACAAGGATAATGCGAGGGACTCAAGATATAATCTCTTCCACATCAGTATGAAACAGAGAGTCTTCATTGAAAGTGTCCTAATGAGATTTATTGATGATCTCGTGGCTCTAGACCAATTTGTGCATATTTGGATCCTATAACGGAGACTAGAGAGAGGTCTCCTTCAATATCAACCATCTCAAGAGAAAGTCGATAGATAATGCCTGTCTCGAGAATGAAACAAGCCCTTTAAGAGGAACTTGAGTGGTTTGGAAAGTTGCGTCACCGGGTCCATGACGCCTTG
Source organism: Chrysanthemum lavandulifolium (assembly GCA_022545495.1). Classification (NCBI taxonomy): domain Eukaryota; kingdom Viridiplantae; phylum Streptophyta; class Magnoliopsida; order Asterales; family Asteraceae; genus Chrysanthemum; species Chrysanthemum lavandulifolium. The sequence continues at coordinate 152,296,459 of CM040239.1, read as the reverse complement.
TTCAACACCGATGTTACATCAGTAGTATGAATTGAACCCGCCGCTCAGGTTGAATAAATGGAGGCTATTTGTTTTCACCCTTTCTCATTCAATTCTTTTAATTCTTCAACCCCTTCATGCTTACGAGACTTCATAGCTAGAACCTTGTTGGGTTTATTCCAAGACTAGCTCGCATCTAGTCCGCACTCTTCCATATCTCATTTTCTCCTTTATCATCATACCTAAGGACTTCTACACTAACTAGTGGATTGTCCTGGTAGATCCCTCCGTCATGGATCATGGGAACACATACCTAACCTTATCATCCTTATATCACCGCATGAAGTAAAGTTGGTCGGTCTATTTGGTATTGTTCACCGCCATTGGATCCAATTGAAAACCATTTGAGACTCAATTCGATACTTGTGTTATATTATCAAAGCATTTTGTACCGAATTGTTTTTGATTTTAGAACGAGAACTCCTCAACATGTGCATCAAGTATGAAAATGTTTTGCACGGAGGCAAGAGAAAGAATTAACTCTTTGATTACCATTTTCTAAAGATATCAACATCACTTCCCACATCAAATCAAGTAGATATAACATTTTAGGATGAGGTTTCCATAAATTTGCTCCCCTCAATATGTGTCTCAAGGTTTGAAAAGAGTTTTGCACATACTAGAGGAACTTGCACATTGAGATAAGTTGATCACATTTCAAATCATAGGTTTAAGATAGATGCTCCCCTCAACATGTGCATGGAAAATTTTGAAATCGCTTGTCGCGTGGGAAGGACATGTACATTCTTATGAAACCATTTACCATTATCGCTTAAATCCAATTTAAATCACATTATTCTCCCGATCACAATTATCAAAACATTTGAGATTTGTGATCTCGTGATAGATTTAAATTGATTTTGAAAGCTTTAAGGAGAATTGACTGATTTGAAAGCGTTGAACTGATAAGGATCGGATTTAAGACTTTAAACCCATTGATAAAACATGCATGTATATCTTTTGAAAACAATTTAATGCCAAATAAATTTTTAATTTAATTGAATTATTCTCCCTCAATCAATGACATAGGTTGTTGATCGAGATAGAGACACAAATAAGTCTCGATGATTATCAAAATGTAAACCGAGTTATTATTCAAAGCATTTGGTTTTCAGAAAATGTTTATAGAATCAGAGCATGGAATTTGAAAACATGTTAAACATGGCTCGTTCTTTCTTTTTAAAAGCGGGTTATCATCAAATGACAATAAACCATTGTTTCTCTTTCTCCAAAAATTTTTTTTATTTTTTTTTTGAAATTTTTTTGATTTTTGATTTTTTTTTTTTTTTTTTTTAATAAAATTTGAACAACATCTAGTCCCGTCATTCTTTGAATGACAAAGACAAAGACCGTAGATATAATCGAATTGAGAAAGACAAGACAAAATGACAATATTTTTGAAGATTTTGAATTTTTATAATTTTGTATTTTGTTTTTCGAATAGATATATACAAGAGATAGATGAAGATAGACCTTTACTCTTCGTCTTCCTCCCGAAGACGCTTGAGTCAAGGCTTTTCGCCAAGACGGAAGAATAAACTCAAAACGTTTCTTGGAAGAGCTTTGGTGAAGATGTCACTAACCGATATTCGCATCTCACAAAATATAGTTCCACCACACCTTTTTCCACTTGTTCCTCGATGAAATGATGTCGAATGTCGACATGCTTTGCTCTTAGTGTTGAACGTTGTTGCATGAGAGAGCAATAGCACTTTTTATCACAAGATGGATTTTGTTGAATACAAAGCCATAGTCGAGCAATGAGATCTCATCCATAAGATTTGAGCACAACAAGATGACATGGCTATGTATTCATCAGAGAGAAATAGAAGTACTATTTGCTTTGAAGACCACCACAAGCTTATCACCCAAAATCCGAGCACCTCCGACGCATTTCGACGAGTATCTTGACACCGCATGATCTCGTGATTCGTGATATGTCGTTAGTGATACCTGTTGTCTGGGTACCAAAGTCCCATATTGATGGTTCTCGAGATACCGAAGACCCGCTAACCGCTCAAGGTGCTTTTTAGTAGGCTTAGCTCGGTATTCAGCACACATGCACACGTAAAACAAGATGTCTGTCTACTAGCGGAGGTACATCGTGATCCAATCATACTACGATATTTCGTTGGTCTACCATGATCCCGAGTGGTCCTCATCTAGTTTGGTCGCTCAATCATGGTGTGTCAACAGGGTCACTTGAATCAAATCCAAATTTCATTAAAATCTCATTTGCATATTTAGATTGATTTATGAAAATGCCTCCCGGACTTTGTGAAATTTGTAATCCCAAGAAAATGACATTTGTCCCATCATTGACATTTGAAATTTTGAACTCATTTCATTTGAAAACGTCACACACATCGGGTCAACAACAAAGATGATATCATCAACATAAATTTGAACATGGATTAAATGTTTGCCCGACTTCCTTGTGAACAATGTTGATCAACTGCTTCCTATAAACTGAGATAGAAGAAACTTTGATATAGATTCATACCATGCCTTGGAGCTTGCTTTAAACCGCATGAGCCTTCTTCGCACGATAAACGGGTAGGATGCTCGATTTACAAAGCCTTCGTGTTACCGACATAGACGACTTTAAGATCTCCGCTCAGAGGCCGTCACGCCCATCCGATAGACTACCATGTTCTTACTAGCGATTAGCCAAAAGATTCTGATTGCCTCGATTCGAGCAACAGAGCAAAGATTCTTCAAAGTCTATACCTCTCTGACGGTATCCTTTAGCAACTAATCGAGCCTTGTTCTTCAACACATCACCATGCTCATCAAGTTTCACTTTGAAGATCCATTTAAGAGCAATAATCAGCACGTCTGGAGCGTACTAACTCCATACATCAAGTCGATCAAACTCATGAATTTCTTCTTGCATGGCATTGAACCAGTGCCTTCATTCATGGCGGTTTTAACATCTTTTGTCTGATCTAGAGAGTACGGAGTCAAGAAACACCACAAGGCATCGGTTGCAAGTTGTTTACGGTGGATACAGGACTAGAGGGATTTAATGATGTTGTCCAATGGATGATCGTGAGTCCATTTTCCGAGGTGTTCTATGGCGTTGGTTGAGGATCAAGTAGCGATCGATGTCTCCAAGAAGATGGTTCGATGAAGATTCAGAGCAAAGAAATATGTTTTCAAATGGAGCATCTTCGTGAGTCGCAGCGATTAACTTCATCATTGATGCAAACATTTCCATGATGTACATTTGAAGAATGATGATTTGTTGATGATCAAGGATCGACAGTGCTTTGACTTAAAGATATTGAGACCGAGGGATTGACTTCATCAGGAATATAAGCATCCTCTTGTAGGAATCAAGACTCATTAGTAATTGGATCACATGCTCATCAAACATAGGATCAAACAATTTCTTTAAATCATCTTCGGATGGAGGTACATATGGAGTTTCTTGAGAAGAGTTTGGAACAAGGTATGAACCAATGGGACTGCTTTAGTGCGGGTCCGAGTCAAGTGTCCAGAGCCATTTGACCGGTCACCATCGAACGCCACGTGAATTGTTTCCATGATATTTCGGGTTCATTTGTTGTAGATTGGTAACCTTCTTGTTTGGTGCATAACCCACGTAAACCCAATATATGCTTTAGCTCTTAATTTACCTAAATCTTGACCGTCCTTTGTTGGATAGCACAAAGCACCAAACACACGAAGATAGGATAAATCGTTTTCGCTATGAACAAGTTCATATGGAGTTTTTCCATGAGAGGTGTGAATGAGAAACGATTTTTGTGTAGCAAAAGAAGAATGGCTTCACCCATAGAAACATTGGAACCGAATAAATTAGCATTGTTCTAGCGGCTTCTACAAGAGTTCGATTGCCTTCAACTACACCGCTCGTTGAGGAGTTCGTGGAACACTTTTGATGACCGATTCCATGTTTTCTAAAATTGACTTAAGTCTCGATTAACGAACTCTGCCATTGTCTCGAACACTTCTAACCGTGTTGTTAGGAAGAACTCAGAGTTGCTTGATAAGTTTGATGATGATGATGGAGTTTCATCCTTAGTCCTCAAAACTTGACCAAGTAAATCTAGAGTAGTCATCAACAACGACTAAAATGTATCTCTTCCCATTAATCGTTTGCACCTCATTGGAATCATCATACCAATGTGTACATGAAGGAATTGATGCACTTTACCATTAAACATATCGAAGATGTCGATAACAATATCATCTCAATGCACTATATTCTCCTCACATTTCTTTTAACCGAATGTCGGTAACACATACCAAAAGGCTCCGAGACCATTTCCCAAATAGTTGGAATAATATCCTTCCCCTTGTCGGTTTTGATACCCGTAATCAAAGAAAACATAATAAATCCATAAACTTGAAATCATGTAAGAACTCAAATAGCCTAAATGAACTCATGAGCATCAATCGCTACATAAACTCTCTCGACTATCTTTATCAACCCATGTAGACAATTTGAAGTGACCATCGCTTACAAAACCCGATATACCAAACTTGAACCAAGTCGAATCCCGATTTGTGTCTTAAGCTTGCACTTAAAGATGGAAGAACAGAGTCATGCTTCGCAAATCTCTAAGTACTACCACTCAAACAAAGTATGAGACATTAACACCTCTTGAGATTATCCACATCGCCATCTCAGATGTGACATCGAGTAAAACAACGTAACTCCTAATAGTGATAGTTAATCGTCTTCAACCATCCACCCGACCGCCGGTAACTAGATAAACCAAGTCTTCAACTCAAATTTAAGCCCGAAAGCGTTATGAAATAAGAACACGCCTTTGTGGGGTCAACTTCAATCTCAAATAAGTGATAAATGATTAACTCAAGTCATCAACTTGTGTCAAATGCCCAACACGTGAAAACAACATACAATCGGATGTACATTGACCCACCGAATGAACCGAACAAATGATTCCTCAACATCAATGCATTCTTCCTTAAAAGTAAACATGTAGAGACCGATCCGAAGATTCACCAATGTCTTCGAGCCGATGAGGAAGTCATTTTTCTTTAAGTTCATGTGGTTGATTTATAGCGCACATTGAGAGAAACAATAATCCGTAAATATTTGGCAAAGGAATACCAAAGAGCGGATCACTATTCATGAACAATAATCCGTGAAGATTTGGTAAGGAATACCAAAGAGCTGGATCATTATTCATGAGTGCAACCGCAATATTATGATAGTCACGCCTGGGAATAACCGAGATTTGGGCTTTGAGAATTCCAAGAAGTACTTTAGATGGTGAACCGTTGATTCAATAGAAACCGGAGCATGAGGTTCGGTCGGATGATCAACATTCGTCGGAGGTTGAAAGTACTATCAAACATATCTTTGAAAACAATGAATCCCAAACATTGATTTCCAATTATCCTTAGTAAGTGAAGCGTTAGCGGGAGAAGAGTCATCAAAATCAAAACAATGAATCCCGCTATCCTTAGTATATTCACTCATCATAAAAAGAATATACACTCATCATCATCAAAAATTGTCGTATAACCATTATTCAAACATCCATCATCATGTAGTATATTCACTCTTTTCCCTCAAAAATTGCATCCAAGTTGCCATTTTGATTTAACAAGTGAATAAGAGTATACACCAATGAACATAGATCCACTTGATGATTGAATGATGGAAAAACATGAAGCTTGTTGATGAAGAATGATGAGTATGGCCATTCATGAGAATTTCTTATCAAGATGCGAACAAAAGAGCGACACTTTTCTTTTCTTTGAAGAACAATCAAGTGTTATCGCAGACACCATTGTGTTGAAGAACGAGGCCTGAATCGATGTGAACAGTATCATTACAGCCGGTGAATATCAATGTTGAGAAACTCGAGCCCGTGAGTTATGAGATATCAATCCATTTGTAATCCATACTTTAAGCCACCCATGTATTGAAGGATCAGTATTCAGAATCGAGTAGGAGTACCGCACTAACATTACAAGCTTGATTGCATATATATGGGTTAGTGACATTAGTATCCAAACTCGTGGGTTTCACGCGTCCTTGATTTTTCATCGAAATGCTTTCCAGAGGAATCCACCTAAGTCCAACATCCTTAAACATTCTACCAGACGGATCCACTTATGGCAAGGTCTAGGATTGTAAGGCTTTTATGCATAGTGGAAGACTTATCCTTGATCCTAGTTTCCAAAGATTTAGCAGTTGGTATCCATCTAGGCGAAGTTTTTGGTTTGTATTGTTTCACAACATGTTGAACCTTAGTCGCTAAGTGGTCTTAGTGGATAGACCTTGGCATGAATTAGAAACTGCTTTCATGGAAAAGACTAATTTTAGTTTTGTTTTCTACATGCTTAGCATTCTTATGCAATAACTACTCTTAGCCGCCAATCCCTAGTCTTTGAGTGTTTGGTAGGTTTACAACTACTAGTAGTGCCTTGAAATCTGTAGAATTCCTCACCCTAGGTCTTGCACCTAAAATTCATTTTTGAATCTGCCTTTTTCCTAGCTTTTCTAGATAATAGTTCTTCCACAAGTCATTCATATCATATGATTCGGGTTTTAATGCTTGGTTTTGACACTGCTTTTGAACTAATCCTAGAGGTGCCGGGAGTAAAAGTAGTCGCATGTTGAGGATTAGGAACCAGAGGCATGACTCTTAGGTAACACAGTGAAGTGACTGGTTTTGACAAAACTTTCCTCGTCAACTTGGGAGGCAAACCGTGTTTTTGAAGATTTTGGTCTTTCGGATATAAACTAAAGAGGTCGCCTAACACCTGGTTTCTAATGGGATGAGAAACGGTTTCAAGGTTGATGGTTTTGTAAACTTAGTGTCACACTTTTCCTACGCTTTTCCTAAGCTCATTCTTTAAGGCTACAGCTAAACTCTTATCCTGTTGAGCTTTGAGTTCATCAATTTTTCTATCAAAGAGTTTGTTTGTTCCATTGACTTAGTTCTAGCTTCTTTGATGCACTCACCAAGTTCTACGTGATGCTTTCAAAGACTCATTTTCCTTTAGTAATTTAGCCACATAAATTGATGCTCATTATTTCTTGTTATAATAGCATCAATGTCTTGTGTATTCATGACTAAATTACTTTTCTCATTCAAGATGTAAATATGTTTTCAGTATTGTAAATGGTTGACTCTTTGTCTTGAAGTCGAGCTTTCAAAGTGTTAATTTCAAAAGTTCACTAATTCGTAGTTCCGTTTTAACATGGTTTGTTGTTGAAAACTTTCTTCTTTACTCTCGAATCGCGATTTCAAGTGAAATGCAATATTTTTCAAGATTTGAGAATTTGTTTGAAAGTTCATCAAAAGCCTTCTTATCAACCAAATCTTTTGTTTTGAAACACTTAATCTCGCACTCACCTCGAATGTAACATTTATGAAAGACATGTTCAACATTATGATCGGTTGTTTAATGCTAGCGATGCACTATGTTGAACAAAGAAGGGTACCTCATTACATGACACCCCGTCAATTCGGTCTGTTATCTCGCATCCACAACATGTAACGAGTCACCGGACCGCTGGATGTGCGCTTATCAATCTCGAGCCTCAGATTCAAGGTACAATCGATCCATCATCTCGGTGTTTTACCCGACTCATCATTATATGTTGACTCGCATTCTCGCATTCAACAACACCCGATTCTTTAATGATACATTACCCAACTTATCACAACTATTTCTCAACCGCACTCGACACTCATTCACGCCATCTTTTTGTGTAACTTCTCAATGTACTTCCACATTATCCATGAGTTGTATGAATGTCTCAATGAACCTTAATTTCCATTCCAAAGGTGTTTTTGAAAGACATCACCATTTCATCATCAAAATCGAGGAATATTCCGGATAAATGGTGAAATTGATCAAGATTACCAAGAGCGCATTAGATTCATCGCTTGAGAACTTCTCTTTAGTAATTTGAAACCTCGCTTGTTCTAAGTTTAGTAGTACGCTCTTGTCAAGATGGGAAAATCCTCAAGGAGAGCACCGCTTGTTCGATCCATAGTTGTAGATAAAAGTAGTTTGAGGTGTCGATAAAGTAGTTGAAAGGGCTCAATGTTACATTCCTTTAGCATGGCATTTTGTATTGACTGGTGCATTTGATCTTTTCAAAGTCTGAACCCGGAGATATCACATCCTCATTGATTGATTCAATCATCTTTAGAAGCACATTCTCGTGGTTGACTACATCATCATAATTTAAGCACTTCAAATCGTCAAGAGAGTAAGACATGATGTGGTAGAATGCACGGATTTTACAAGTCTATGATTCAAACCGAGAAATAGAATCTTTCGGGATTTTACTAAAATCAAGACCAAACCGTTAAGCAATGACCAATGGAATGATAGACAATTGTGTGTTAGACATATGATTGTTTGTGATTAGTGTAGATGTTGTTCGGTTGTGATTCGATTGGTTTATGCCCGCTTTTCCCGAGAAATTAAGGTCTAAAACTTAAAACCTCAATAACTTCGCTCGATTAGACCTTGAAGATTGACCCAAATGAACGGCGTACATTCTCCTCGTCTCACGGTCGCTTTGATGGGTAGAACGCCGAAAACGGAGTTACGGTTCAAAAGTTATGGCCGCTTGAAGTTTTGACGGAAAATCAACCAAGTCGCCACGATTCTTGAACCAAGTCGCTAAAGATACAAGTCGCTAAAGAGCAACTCGCTATGCACTGCCACCATCAAGTCGCCACCCGTAGTGGAGTGTCCACTACTTGTATCAGAACTCGCTAGATCTAAGTCGCTAGGTCTAAAGTCAGAACTGCTACAAATTTGTAAAGCAAGTCGCTATGAAGAAAATAGTCCGTGAGCTAAGTCGCTAGCTTGAAAACCATATAAACATCACTTTTCAATCCAAAACAACCCAACCAAGATGATTCAAGCTACAAATGAAAACCTAAACACTTGTGATGATTCTAAACATAAAAGTACTAACAAAATTCAAACTTTAACACAAGAAATCAACCAAATGATGCAAAACCACTAAACTTTTTCAAACTCAAAACCACCTAAAACCACTAGAAACCAAAGATGTGCAAGATATGATCCAACCATGGCTCTTGATACCAATTGTAAGATATAACTTTTCACATACACATCAAACCATAACACAAAGTAGCATATAGATGGAATTCTAGAGAGAAAGTTAGAGGTTTAGGGAACTTAGGAGAGAAAGAAAGATATTATTATGAGCTCCAACTCTACCTTGAAAGGTAGAGAGTATTTATAGTCTTACATAAAACCACACATCTGGTCATGGATCGTGCATACAGTGGTAAAGACCCATCCGCCCTCCACTGTGTTACTTAACTAAATACTACTTAACTTAAAATTACTACGATCACTTTAGCTTAATGATTACATATACTGAGGGACCGACTAATACCGGAATTTCTAATTCCTAACAGATCTTAAAGGTTTTAAGGTGGAAGAACTAGAATTTGATCCATTTCACCAATTTGGGGTAAGGATGATTATGATCAATTTTGACATAATTGAAAGATTTCTAAGTCTAGATGTGAGGGATCATGTGAGAAATAATGAGTGATCTAGAGAGCGAAGAGTAATGAGTTTAGGTGAAACGATAGATCGAAAAGCACTTTAGTGTGATCCTTAATGAGCTATGAGTGAGTGAAGCTTACTAAGCTTGAGAAGGACTTAAGAGATCCTAAGGTATTAAGTTCACTAGTGTGAAGTAGTCTAGGAACATGGTTTGAGGTGTAAAGGATTGAAACTCCACTTATTTGCCCGATCCCACGGATCCTTCACTGAGGGATCCGGATAGTTACAAACTAGGATCCGCATCGTGACGCTTTACTTAATAGTGAGCGTTTGTTCTTAGTACCAAACTTAGAAGCTTAATGATCTCTACAAGAATACATGTATACAAGTAAAACATACTAAGAGCATGTAGAAAAGCACATGCAATTTAAATGAGATCTAGCTCACAAGTAACACAGGTTTATCAACCTTAACAACCGCTATTCAAGAAGCTCAAACTAGATTTACGATCTAGATTAGTAAATCGTTTGTATTAACAATGGCGCAGAGTAGATGATGGTGTTCAAGACAATAGGGTTGTTTTGCCTAAGAAGCAATGAACTATGTATAGTCATTACGGATGGTGATTATACAATGAACTTCATCCATGAAGTCATGTAGTTTTCTCGATCAAAGCAATATAATCGCTGATGAGGCAAGTGGTTGTGATTAACTAAAGGAAAATTAATTTTACAACTTGTTTGATTAGTAATCCTAAGACAATGCAAAGTATTTCCATTGTAAACTTACTTTAGGAAAACATAGAGTATAAATTTCCCAAGTCGAGAATGAATAAGATCCATTAGCGGTGCTCAATTACGGCTAAACACGACCATTTTTACGGTGATTCCACGCACTCCAACTTCTATCAAGGAAGCAATTCAACCGTTAGGTCAAATTGAGTTTCTAGTGCAATAAGTTCTCCAAGATTCATTCTCGTTAGGAAAATTTATATTCCTACAATGGCTATCAAGAGTAACAATGATGATACTTTGCTTTGTTTAATATTATACTTGAGACAACTAAGGTGACTAAGGCCATGTTAAAAATAAGTTTAAAAGTTGTCCATATGGTAAACAACAAAAAAAATGGTTGGATGAGCTAGTTCAACATATGTTGTTGGAAAGCTTTGAGTTTGACTTTCGGATATGAACAATTATATTTGCGTTGCAAAATAATTTACTTGAGTATATCGGATGAAATAATCAAGTTTTCAATCCTACTATGAAGCTTGGAGAACGATCATGAAAAGGAAAATGAGTACATCATCACACAAGTGTAGGTTATGATCCGATGTACATTCTTGTTGTTTTTAGAAATGATACAAGAACAAAGGAAATCATATACATATGACAAACTCAATCAAAAATCCATTTAGTGTGTTATATGTTTAAAACATTTTCAACCTATATGACTTATCTAAATATCTAACCCACACACCCCAAATTACTGCTTTTGCGTGAATGGAATTCTCGGGATTGACCGTCATAGCATCACAATCATAGTTATATTGAACGACCTAAAGTGTCGCTTTGGAAAACACATCGCTTGATTTAATAAAATGATCGAGTTACAAAGTATAGGTCCCAAAAGTTTACAAAGTTTATGGAAATATAAATATATTACAAGTCCAAACGATGGTTTTAAAAGAAAGTGCCATAATGTACAATGATGTCGACGCCACACTCAAAAAGGTGGTTCCAACCATGCCATGATGATAATGCCTTAGATACCGAGAATAAACATGCTAAAAAGGTCAACACAAAGGTTGAGTGAAACCATAGGTTTAAGTAATTGTTTTGAACACAATAATCGAGTGAGTTAAATGGTTTCACACTCATCGTTAAAAACAAAATCGTATTTATTTCACTAAGTTCATGACACCAAAGCGTAAACATCGCACCAATAAAAATTGGTAATCATCGCTTCATCGCCGCCTCTAATAGGTAATTTGCCAATTTACCTTAATGATTCAATATAGTGCGCTGATTTCCCTAAATGGGTCAATAGGAGCGGGAGTGTTAATTCCAATCGCCTATTCACAATATTCGCCACCGCAGTGACTAATGGTTCATGATGTAGGACTTCACATGGCAAATACTTAGTGACAATAAAAATTCGGATATAGCATAGTTCAAAGCATTTGTGTTCGATTAAAATGTAGCATGTATCTCCCAAGAGTTTGTAAAAGCTTAAGAGTAAAGGCTATGAACTCACTTGGTAGATCGGTGTGATGACAAGAGTGAGTACATCGAGGTATAGCGTGATATTTCAATCGGACCTATTTAATGATATGATATGTAATGAGTTGCAATGTAATGTTATGCATGCATTTCGTATGTTATTTATACCATTTATGAAGTTTTGAAAATATTACTTATCGTCAAAATACTCTTTTGACGCCTTGACCATTCAAAATCACTTTACAAGTATTTACGCCAAAATGTCATCCTACAATGGTTTTATAATGATTTATGGTGAAATTTTCACTTTTCGTCGTAAAACAATGTCGCCGGAATTTTATAAAGGTAACAAAATGGCTTTGGAAAACTAGTCGTAAATGGTGTACGCCGCACGCCAGAGAACGAACTTGACGGTTTGGAAAGTTTGTATCGATATCAGAAGTTTCATCTCAGAGTTTTCGCCTCAAAAGGTCTCAACATAAAGATAATAAGGGTTAAAGATAGTCTAATATGATGCAAATGATGTCAATGAAATGTAGACTAATCTTAGTCCATATGTAATGTACGTGATGTTATGATCATGAATTTGCCGTTAAACCTTTAAGGTTACGCGAATTTGGAACAAGTAAACCAAGTTTACGATAAATGTTGAAATTGTAAGGCATGAATTGTTTTGAGAAATGACCTGAAATTGCGAGTTGTCACATAAACTAACATTTTCGACACAACTAGATGTTATCCCAAACACTCCTTCAAATAGTACATTGATTAGTAGAATATTACTAAATCGACAAACAAGAGAATGAATAGCAAGGTAAGGAAACCACATATGCTATTCAATCAAACAAGCACAAAAGCTATTTGAGATAAGCAAATAATCAAGTAATGCAAGAAGACAATTTATCATTTAGCATAGCATACTGAAAGTTCCTTTCATCGCTTTGTGTTAAATATAAACATGTATACCAAGCTTGATTAGTTTCTTTTATATTTATAAATATGATCAAAACCTTAATTTCAATAGAGGACACATTGTTATTCAAAAGCGAAAACATCCGTCTCCAATTAGATCAAAGTTTGTGCAAAAGTTATGACCGAAAAATGACTTTCTATTATTAATCAATGATTACAGTAAATTATTGTTTTGAATCAGTTTATGAAATCATTTTTAAATGAAAGTAGACTCAAATACCTTTAAAAGCGATAGGTGTACGACTTCAACGACTTCGGTTAAAAAGTTGTGAATTTTGAAATTCGACAAAACTATCTTCTCACCTACGGATCCCACGGATCCCTTGCTTGAGGATCCGTCCAAGTAACTTTGAGGGATCCGCGGATCGACATATAATTACAAAATGTGCGTTTTGACCCGTGAAAAGGTTTAGTCTTTGTAGACTTTTAGTGAAGTTATATTACCCATTTTACCTTTATTCAAGCTTGATTAACAAGATATCTAACAACAAAACTTCAACAAAAAAATCACTAAAACACTTTCATATTATGCTTATTATAAGATAGAAGCATATATCACCATTTTGTCCACAAGCAATTTAGCACGTTTTGAAAAAAAATGTAACTAAGAAAACATACCTTTGCTATATCCCTTTTATGGTTTTAGAAACCATAGGCGAAATACTTCATGATCTTCTAAGATACCCCAATCCTTTGCTATATTCCCTTTTATGGTTTTAGAAATCCTAGACGCGAAATACTTCATGATCTTCTAAGATACCCAAATCCTAGTATGAAGACTTCTCAAAGGAAAAAGTTAGAATGATCTATCACTATCCAACATATGATGATTTCTAAAAACATGACTTTTTGTTTTAAGAAATTTCCTTCTTTGTAGTTTTCAAACATACACGGATCGTATCAAGTTTTCAAAGTACAATATACAAAAAAACTTGGTAACGAAGCTCGATGCCAATTGTGGAAAACTAGAAGGGGTTGAATAGTTTTACCAATTTAAAACTTCCTTTTAAATATTTAGATCGACTTATGTCAATCCATTTGGTTGTTTATGTTGGACGTTGATAGATAGATATATAAGCGTGTAATGAAAGATAAAGAGTAAGAAGCACATCACCACGACACAAGTTATTTATAGTGGTTCGGCTACAAGGACACCTTCCTTGCCCTACTCCACTCCCGAGTCACCTACTCGAGAGTTCGTAAGCACTACACCAACTCCTTATGGCGCGAAGCCTTCACAACGTCGCTTAACCTTTTCGGTACAAAGCTAAATACCGAGGTTCTTTCACACCAAGGCGAACCACACCTAACACTCGTCTCCTACCCTTTATACGGTTGCTAGGCTAACCACCGGAGTTCTTTCACACCAAGGAGAACTAATCCTATCACAGCGTCGCCTACCCTTTATTAGGTACTAGGCTAAGCACCTAGTTCCATTACCATGGAGGAACTACTACCAATCACAACACAACACCTATTCTCGAGGAGATCTACTCCTTGTTACAACACCATCAAGGATATCACCATCCTTGGATCTAAACAAATACTATATGTATAACGATGCACCTCATCGATTATACGACTTAGGCATTCTTCCCTAATGCCACTTGATTTGATTCTTAGGCATCCTTCACTAATGCCTTTGACACAACGCTTGACACCATTCACTAATGCCTTCGTCTTGACACCTTTAGCATTCTTCACTAATGCTTTTGACACGGACGTTTAGCATCCTTCACTAATGCTTTCGTCTTGACACTTTCGGCATCTTTCACTAATGCCTTCAACATCTATGGAGGAAGAAAAAACTATCAACAAGAGAACTTCAGTAATCTTGATGATGACGAAGCATGACAACTCATGGACTTGAGCTTGCTCGACTTCAAGAAGTGGTGATCTCGCCTTTAAGAGGAAGCTAGAAGATCACACAAAAACAAAAGACAAACTACATAGATCTCTTGGATCTAAGGTTAGAGAGATACAATACTTGAAGGAAGTATGTGTGAAAAGTGGTAAGTAGAAAGGAAGAAATGGATCTCTATTTATGAGGAAATTCTCTCTTGTTCCCCGGATCCCACGGATCCCTCCGAGGATCCGGCTAGCACAAAGCAGGGATCCGTGGGCGCTCCACTTACCCATGGGTATTTTGGTTATGGGTCATGGGTCTTTAGCTAGATACAATGTATCTCTTGAGTGCTCACCAAGGGTTCAATGTATCTAGACATTCTCTTGAGTGCTCACCAAGGGTTCAATGTATTTAGACATTGGGTATGGGTCATGGGTCATGGGTTATGGGTTGATCCATGGTTTTCTTTCTAGATACAATGTACCTTAAGGATACAATAAACTTGGTTAAGTGGTATATATAAAACCATGGGTTATGAGTCAATACCATTTGCTAGTTTTACCTTAGTATATACTTGTTTTACCTATTTTAGTATATACTTGTTTTACCCATTTTAGTATACTTAGTTTAAGTATATGCTAACCCAATATGTAAACACTAGTTGTTGTACATATATATATCTAAATCATAAAACCATTTATACTTGTTTTAGTGTTTATGTGAATATGTTAAAACTATTAGTTCAAACCATTTACGTATTTTATTTGTTTCGTTAATATGATTTTACGTTTGTTATCGACAAAACATTAGAAGATCGTAAAATATAAATAAACGTTTTTACGGCTTATTTGTATTAACAAAGTGAAAAGGAACGAAATTAAGTAGTAACGGATACAAAAGTGATCAATTAAGGGCTTAAATGACCCCTCAAAAGTGTACCTTTTAAATCCTTATCACCTAGTCCGGTACACTTTCTCAAACTTCTCACCATTGGGATCATAAATTGTCATCCTAATGTGTCACTCTCCGTTCCCATCTTTAGGTGGCTTATCCCAATTCCATTTATGCTTAGGCTTTTTACTCTCAACTTTTTATCTATTCATGCAAAGATTAATAGGCAAGGCTCCTAGGAATTCGGTCATCTTCCTAAACACTAAAGCATTCTCGAATGGGTTCACCTCAATGTCCCTTAGCCCATTGTTGCTCTAGGTTGCATGTGTTATTCATGAAGGTCTCTTCTAGATAGAAAGGTTGTTGAGGTCCTACAAAATCTTTATCCGTCCAGGTCCATATCTAGATGGTCTTCTATCTAAGATGATCTCATGAGGGACTTGTCCACCCTCATTATCATAGGAGTTCTACTTAACATCATAGATTGACATAGCACTTCTTTCTCCTACCACTATTTTGGACATCTTACAATCAATTATGGCGCTAGCGGTAGCTAAGAATCCTCTCCCAACCAATAATGGAGACGTGGTATCACTATTCATATCTAACACATGAAAATCCGCCAAAAGAGTTAATTAACCTACGTGTACTACCATGTCCTTCATTATCCTTACCAGATACGCAAAACTACCATCCGCTAAACCTACGATGGTCTCCGTTGATTCTAACTTACCTAGGTTAAGGCTTTTATGGAGGGACAATGAAAGAAGGTTGATGTTTGATCCTAGATCGACTATTGTGTTGAAAGCTTTGGAATTTCCAATGCTACACGGAAGAATGAATAGGCCGGGATCATTTAACTTCTTAGGTAACTTGTTTTGCACAAAAGCGGACCCACGTTCTCCTAATTTTAGTCCTTGCTCATATTTATCTTTCAAAGCATTATAGTAAGACGCATGAGTCAAGACTTCAAGAATCGGTTTTTCTTGGTAAAGCTCCTTAAATTCCTCTTCTAGAGTGGATTTGGGTTCTTGATTAGTTAGTGTTTCAAGATTTGGATAGACCATCAACTTGGGTTTTTGGTCTTTTGGAATGGTTTGCTTGAAACATGTTTTGACGGTGTTGACCGAGTGGACTTGTGGGTGCGAGGGGCATGGATATGCTTTCTCCTTTGGTGAGCAAGAACATGGAGTCGATGAAATCGAATTTACTTTTGGGTTCTTGATAGTGTCACTTGGGAGTGCTCCCGCATCTCGGTCATTAAAGGCTTTTAGGAGGGTGTCTAGCTTGTTTGTCATCTCGCTTTGTCGTTGCTTGAAATCGGCGTCAAGCTTAGTCAATCGAGCTTCTTGAGATGACATGAACTTGGATACCATTCCCTCAAGATTAGTGGAAGTTTCAGTGTTGGGAGAGGTATTGTAGGTGGTATGGTTTGGTTGGAACCTATTAGGTGGACTAGAGGAGTTGTTTTGGGGCGGGTTTGAGCTTTGACTCCACATAAGGTTAGGGTGATTTTTCCACGAGGGGTTGTAGGAAATTCCTAGATTGTTTTGCCCGAGCTTGACACTGTACCACTTTTCTCCCGCTCCATCGGTACGCGTGGAGGCGTAGTCTGCAAAAGCTTGTTCGGGGAGTTTTGTGCAATCACGAGTGTCATGGGGACCACTACCTAATTCACAAGGTAAAGTGATTTTGTTCACTTGGCTTGAAGGTTTAGGAGCTTCATAGGAACTCATTAGGAATTTGACTTAATCTTCAAGTTCAAGCATCCTACGATTGGAAGGTTGTGAATCAATTGGAGGCAAGGATATTGCCTTTACGGTTTTGGGCAACTCATGGGGGTCATTCCAACATTCATTGTCATAGTGGGCAAGGTCCTCTATTGTACCCCACGACTCTTCCGCGGGAAGTTCACTAAGCTTACTACCGGCCGCTTGGTCGATGGTTTTCCTTGCGGAGAGATTGACATGATCGTAAAATATTTGGACTTGAAGCCAAAGATCAATGCCGTGATAAGGGACTTTGTGGAGTAAATCCTTGAATCGAGTCCACGCCTCATAAAGGGTTTCGCCTTGACGTTGTTCTCCCCGGTGGGAAAAATTGGGCAAGAAAACGGGTGGTGAGATCAACCCAACTTGAGATGGATCCTACGGGAGGTCGCTCAAGCCAATTACTAGCTTGGTCCCGTGGAGAGAATTGGAAGAGACGCAAGTGCGTGGTCTCCCGTGTGGTAGCATCAAGGTCAATGGAGTCAACGATTTTAAGGAAATCCTTGAGATGCTGATTAGGATCTTCGGAACGAAGTCCATGGAATGCATATCCATTTTGCACCAACCGGATGGTGTCAGATCACAGGGTCATAGTTTGAGCTTGAAGTGGGAGCTCAATGGTGTTCTTATAGCCTTGATGGCTTGGTCTAAAGTATTCACCAAGAGTACGGGCGGGTCGAGTGGTGGTTGATTGAGTGGAAGTGGTTGATGTGGTGGATGAAAGGGATGATATGGTGGATTGTTGTTTGGTGGGTTATCACCTTCCATGATGAAAAGTGATGAGGCCACGAACAAAAACATGAAGAAAAAGATAGACTACAAGGAAGCTAATGAAAAATAGAAAAAGGCTCACTTGATAGGAATCAAGCGAGTAAACCTAAACGACATAGAAATCTAACTAGATATTCTATTACCGGCAGCGGCGCCAAAAAATTGATAGCGGATTTCGGGGTCGAAAGGCTTCCTTTTCTATGAGCAAGCTTTACAACCCTCTAGGCAGTGTACCTAATCGTTGAAGTGTAGTATGGGGTAAGCCCAGGGGGTTGATCGTTCTTTAGGGGAATAGAGATGCTAGGAAGAGATGTATGATGAGAAGGTAAGGTTGAGGGAGATTCTTTTTGGTATTTTTATATTTTTAAGAAAGTAAGTAAATATCTCGGGGTATAAGAGTGGGGGGGGTACTTCTACCGATTTTTAACTACTTTTAATAAAACTAATTAACTACTTGAACAATGAAAAAGTAAATATAGGTTATGCTAATGTAGGTGTGCTCTAATGATGATTAAAAATGTGTTTACTTAGATTTTTTTACTCCTTAGTTATCTTTTATTGGTCGGTTGAATTGTCACATCCTCATCTTAATAGGTGCGTTGTATTCCGTTTGGTCATAGGGCGGTGCTAAATTCCCCAATTCTGTGAATCGTAACTCTCCTCTAGACTATCCGGGATCGCCAAGCACCGTAGTATCTCCTCCGAATACTCTATTATCCTAAAGATACAACTCACGTAATAAACACAACGATGGCCTAGGTGCACTCCTAAGCTTTTTGCTATTTAGGACATTCAAGCTCGCAACAATTAAAGAAGAAGCCAGTTTTCCTTACTTTAGCGTCTACCAATCAAGACAAGAGACAACCTAACAATAATTAACAACTAGGTTTCATAGATCTAAGCAAACACAATGATAATTTAGCTAATCATGGTAAATGAGCAAGCATACACACAAACAATTAAACATGGGGTAGACATAATGATAATATGGATTAACAAACTTATCTTATAATGTAAAGAAGGATATGGAACCCCAAAATACTGTCCAAGTCGGACTACAACCGAATTAGGGTTTGCTCTCCAAAGTTCTACCTCCTTAAATGCAGAAAAATTAAATTCTATATATAGATTTACAAATGCGACGCGTCGCTTTTCTTGATGCCGTTAGGCAACCGTCGTGGGGTTTCGTTTGGGCCAAGTCATCATTGGGATGGCGTCGACTTATGAGTGTGACGTCCTTTGTCTTCAATAGGGACGATCGTCTCAGATTTGTTCCTTGGTCATCGGTGTAAAACAAAGGGTGGCGCCTCAGAATTAACACGTGACGTCGTCAGGCTTTAAGACCAGAAAATCACCTAAGCCGTCGCTTGATCTTTTATCAAAATCTTCAACAAGTGACGGCGTCGCCCCTTGAGATGGGACACCGTCAGGCTTTAAGAACAACTCGACTTTGTCGTTTTCTTAATGTTTTTACTCCTTTTCATCCAAATATGCTTCATTCCAGTATTTTGCTTCCAAAAGACCTAAAATGTGAAAAGGAATGATTTTAAGTAGTAACGGATATAAAATGTATCGATTTAGGGCTTAAATGACCCCCTAAAAATGTATGTTTTAAATCCTCATCAATAGACGAAAGTGTCAGTCAACCATTTGCTGGACTGAGGTGCTCAGAGATCATACACGAAAACGACTAAGGAAAACCATACAAATACAAATCAGGATGCATGCCGCACACTATCGCTAGAAAGGTTACATAGATGTAAGGCGTTAAACTTTCCAAAAACTCCATGTTATCAATTAAGGTTTTGTTTAAAACCTCGATATGATAAGGTATGATTCATTTTGAG
Organism: Chrysanthemum lavandulifolium; assembly: GCA_022545495.1. Taxonomy (NCBI): domain Eukaryota; kingdom Viridiplantae; phylum Streptophyta; class Magnoliopsida; order Asterales; family Asteraceae; genus Chrysanthemum; species Chrysanthemum lavandulifolium. The sequence goes on along the minus strand of CM040239.1, from coordinate 152,276,586 downwards.
AAATACGAAAAGCGAAACTTAAGGTATTTAGACTTTATAAGATTTTAGCAAGAACTAAACAGTTAGCTTACCAACTTGAGCCACCACCGAAAACTTAGTATAGTACATAACACAATTTATGACTAGAAACCTGAGAACTCGTAGATTTAACTTCGCCGCATATACCCACACTTTTTCCTAGACACTTCACCATCGAATAACACATACTGAATTCCGGGACAAATTTTTTTATAAGGTTATAAGACTGTAACAAATCGAAAATTTCACGTTAATATTTGTTTAAAACATAAATATTTTATCCCAAAATCGCGTACAATTTTGAACTTTAAATATAACCGTTTAGGTTATCCTACGCGTAACGAAAACCGACTATGAACATTTTTATCACATTAGATTAATTTTTATAATCATTACATGGAAGTCAAAAAGTTAATTTCAAATGTTACCAAATAGACACTATGATTTATAGGTCTAAACTTGTGTTTTAAACATTTTTACTTATATGCAAACTTAACCTATACTTGTACCGCATTTTCTAAGATGTTTAAACACTTTTACATTTTTGAAAAAGTCAACATGTTTTCTTCTTCCTTTGACCATAAAATCAACACTTGATTGTTAACACTAAATATCACATAATATCTCCTAAACTTAACTAGCCATTTATAGTACTTATTATATTTTAAAGACTTAATACCTAAGTAACTAAGATATTTACTTAAACTTATTTACTAAGTTTAGATATTTAATATTTCTGGTTTTAGACATAACATATATTTAACATCAACCGACACTAGACTAGGCACAATGTGCACATTATAAGCCTTTTAGGTTCATAAAAATTATATTTGAAAAGTTACATTTTCATTTTTCCATTTTTACGGAAACCTCGTACGTTTTACGTTTTATGCGTAGTTAACCTACATTTTCAGGTTTTAACAGCGTTTATGCACTTCGTTAAACTTATCGCTCATCTGATATACTTTTATAGATTATAATGATAAGTTTTAACATTTCTTACAATTTTCATATTTTTATGATACCCGGTTTTACGTTTCGTGATTTAAATACTTACCGTTAGCGATTACCGGGACCAAAACTCACTCCGTAAACAAGATAATACCAAGAATGATGCATCTAGGCACTCTATCTCATTGTGAATGAATTCAAGGAATTCTTGGTGATAAGAAAGTGTCTTGGATGATTACAAGTGTTTATACTCTTGATTAAGTTATCAAAAGATCTAAAAGTCTTCATTTTTGCACCCCCTTTGACTAAGAGTCCTACATATATACATTTAAATGGCCAAAATAACTCACTAAACTTCCTCCTTTATCTCCTTTAAATGCCCCAACATTTATTCATAGAGCAATCCCTTTGTGATCTTCAAGCTTCAAGCTCTACATCATAATTAAAACTCTTGTCAAGGTTTGTATGATCCAAGTTATAGTTTCTTCATTCTTTTGGTGAAATTCAAGCTACACAAGTGATCCAAGTCTTTCACAAGTCCTAGCACAACCTCTTACGTGCACAATAGGGTGTTGAAGGATTCCTAGGGTGGAGTGATTCTTTGTTCTAGCTCTTTGGTTCTTGTTTTCCTTTTTAAGTAAGGCCAAAAGTTGTAAGCTAGACTCATGATCATCACCCTCATTTGTATGATTTCATGCTTGTTAGTTATGTTATTACATGATATATATGTTAGATATATTGATGATGTTGTGCACAAATCATAAAACAAGTAAACATGTATAAAAACTAGCTTATGATTCCATCTGAAAAGTTTAGTTTAGTAAACTAGCGAATCAAGTAAGTTATGCTAGTTGATATCACCAAAAATATAAATACAAGACCATGGATTATATTTTTTAGTTTTATAGAAATTAAAAACAAGATCCTAGCCTTTGGAATCATGTAAAATGAATTTGTGAATCAAAAGTTACAACAACTTAGAGATTTCTAAAGAGAACTTGACATGTGCTTAAAAGTGTTCTTTAACGATTTTAAAACGCGTTTTTGAGGCCCTTCTGGTCCGATTCATCAAAAGTATAAAGCAAGAAAGTTGTGGGATGATGTTTTCCATCTAAACTGGCAATATTTTAACCACAAAGTGCAAAATGAGGGTTGTTTTTTATCAAAACTTAATTGGACTGTTTTTAACCCGAATTTGTTGAACCAAAGGTAGAATTTTATGAAACATGTTCTATTTTTAAGTCAAGTACCTTCAAAACTTATTATTTCTATTAAAAATATAACATACCACAATAACATAAAGTTTTCTAAGTTTATTTGACAATCGAAAAGGTAGATTTTACAATCGGCGAGAAAAATGACCAAAAACCAATTGCTAGTTTATTAATATGACTTGTGAAATTTAGAACTTGTGTAAATCATGAAGTTAGTTTAAATCAAGTATACAAGATGTAAAACATCTAAATTTTACAAACCATGTTATTATTTTAACAGTTATTCCATATAATCAAATCAAGCAAAATATATGTTTACATATTAAGTACTACAATAGTAGGGATCTTCATGTGAGGGGCCTCTTCGGAGTGAACGTATTGACGAGTTGTTGGATTATGATTTAAAGTGTCCTAGCTCCTCATACGTTTACTAAATAACCTCTGAATTATGATGGCCCGAACATTAATACGATATTTAACTAAAAATGTTTTATAAACTAAATCATTTTCATAAATGACATACATTATTACTATAAACCACCATGTACAACATCATGATCAATATAATAGCTTATATAAACTCATTTATATTTATACATCATTATTCCAAAACCTAAGACATTTCATCATACTCTAGGTTGCGCGTAGAAGTTTTCCCCGGCTTATCCGTTGATTTCGTAATTCACTTAAACATCTTAAGTGTTTTACAAAACCTTGGGGGAGATACATGCTATTTTTACATGAACACACAAATATTTGAACTGTATGCTTATCTGATTGTTTTATTGTCAGTAAGTAACACCATTGCCATGCTTAAGTCCCCATATCATGAACCATTAATCACTAGGCATGGTGAGCACAAATATTGTGAATATGCCTATTGGGATTGACGAATCTCGCGTGTATTGACCGGTTAGGCAAACAAGCGCACTATATTTGAGAACACTGGTAATCGGAAAATTACCTACCGGGGCAAACATTGTAACAAACATGCCAATTGCTATTGGTACATGTTAACATCTTGGTTTCATGAAATTAGTGAAATAAATGGGTGCATAACAACGTAACTCAGAAAAACATTATGTGTTCAAACATTTAACAATAAACCTATGGATTCACTCAACCTTTGTGTTGAATTTTAAGCATATTTTATCTCAAGTCCATAATGATCGAGGCTGGCACAGAAGGGCATGGATGAATCATGAAGGCTATAAATTATTATATCATTCAAAGAATATCAAAGACTTTATATTGTGTAATCATGGAACCACTAGGACATATCTTTTGTAAAAATCTGATATTTCAATAAATCGAATGATAATCCTTTTAAAACGATCCAGTTAGAGTTCGTATTTTATTATTATAAATATTATACTATCGAGTAACACCCAGTCTGAATTCCACTGCATTCGTGAAATTGGGGGTGTTACTGGTCGTGTATAGTGTAGTAATCAGTAAATCTTAGGTCATCACAAGGGCTATTTGTGTGGATTTATTCTAAGTTCTATTGTCACCAAAAGGGGAGGGGGTTTGATTTGATTTGTATTAAACTAATTGAAATAAAATAAATTGCGAAAATTTAATAAATGTGAGACAGTCATTGGGGAGAAATGTGTTAGCCTAGTTACTAGTCTTATTACGCCATAATTCGATTTTCTTATTAATGCCTTCTAACGCTTCATGTGAGGGTAAATGTGACTAGACAGCCTTAGGTCAATTCGTCTAGCCTATAAGTCAATATTCCTATCCCACCGTAGTTACTCGATGGAAATCGCGGGAAACCTATACTTAGTCATTATGTGCCAACTACCTTCTAATCTTATCTTTAGTGTCGCGCCTAGGGATGGCAAAAAAACCCGAACCCGACGGGGAAACCCGAAACCCGAACTTATTGGGGCGGGCGGGGCATGCTTATCGGGTTTGAGCGGGTTTGGGGCCTTAACGAGTTCTTATCGGGTTTGGGCGGGGACGGGGCACACCATCCCCCGCCCGCCCGCCCGAAATATATACATATACATATACATAAAATATTGTGTTAGTATTTACGTACTAAATATAATTCTCTATTTTTGTTAGTTTTATCTTTGTGATTTATTCTCTAGTTTTATCTTGTTTTGTGTCATATTATTCTATAAAGTTGTGATTTATTCCAATGATTAATATATTACTAATGGTTTCTCTATTATTCAAGCTATTCCATAAAATAACATTGTTAATAGTGTAGAAATAAGAATAAGCGGGGAGGCGACACGAGTATGATAGAGTATCAGCTCAAAAGACAACCGATAAGACCCCATGATGGGGAATGGGGGCGGGTTTGGGGAGTATCTCGCCCCGATGGGGCGCCCGATAAGATCCCCAATGGGGATTGGGCGGGTTTGGGGATGGTTTTGTTATCGGGTTTGGGGATGGGGATTGCCAAACCCGCCCCAAACCCGCCCCATTGCCATTCCTAGTCGCGCGCAATGTAAGTCAAGATGAATCTTATTTACAATTGGTAATCTTGTTCAATATCTATAAATCGAGAAGTATAATAGTTAAACATTATGGAATGACAGTGATATATATCCATGGTTTAACCAGTATTTGAAACAAAAGAATGTTTCGTAATAGACCATTTACATTGAGTCATTTTACGAAACTGCACTCAGGTATTTCTGGGAGCAATGACGTGTTCCTAGATGCTTACCATTGCTTTTATAAGTTATCTATGATTATGACATTCACAATTAGAGCTATTGGTAATGCTCAAGTCATAATCGGTAACTATACGGCTAGGAATACGTGAGCTTATGGGGTCACACACGTATACATCGAGGGAATACTTATAAGTAATTTAATTAATATATTTATAGTAAATGTACTAATTATATTAGTTAATAGTTCACGAAATAAGTAACATTCATTAATTAAATCGTTAGACACTTTAATTAATTAATGGAGTAAGCAATTAACATGTAATGGACTAGTGTTGTGTAAAAGCCCTAAACACATGTTGAGCCCATGACGGATCTATGTTTGGCTAGGCTAAGGGTATTAGGGAGGGATTAGTGTTTTTCTTAGAGCCTAGGTTATCCTAATGCTATGTTAAAAAAAAAGTTATCCTAATGCTATATAATGAACCCCTTGGTTCATTATTTGCATCCTTTGAAAAACCTATTCATTAAAGAAAAACTCCCTCCTCCTATATACCCAAACCGATCGCCCAAGACTTTAAAACCAAAGGGTTTGGCCGATTTCATCATCAAACCACAAACCGCGTGTTTCATTGTTTGATTCATGAACTAGAACTAGCATTCTAGTATTCTATTAGTAACTCAAGGGTTTCGTATAAGTCAAGAAGAAAATCAAGATCCATTGCTAGATTTGTTGATCATCACTTGAAAATCAAGAGGTTAGTAAGCTATGTGTTTATTTATGGGAGTTAATTCATGTACATTAAACGGATCCTTATGGGACGTTATTCTGCTGCGTTTACTCGTTTAATATATGATACTAGATTGTAAATCTTAACACTTTGAATTTTTTATTTCTTGTGAAGAGGTCAAATGCCTTACAACTAGAGTATTGTGATGATATTGTTCGATTTATTAATGAGAAAATTTGTCAAAATGATCAAGACAAATGGTAAAAAGGAAATGCATTTTGCTCTTGCTAGATTGATCGTGGCATAAGAGCACACGGTAAAATAACCGTTATGCTCGCGTTATTCCTTAACGCAGGGGCATTAACCCCCGTTACCTACACCGTGCAAGGCGTTAAACCCACGTTAACGTGCCCAAGTTAACAGCATAACGTTGCGTTAAGGCAACAAAGAATAAAAAAAACACATTCACCCCCCAAACGGCTAGTAGCTGTTAGGTTTTAAAGCCCCAAACGGTTCATCAACACCCAACATCTCTTTTCCTAACCCACTAGGCTTGTCAAGCCAAGATCTTTACCTACAACATCAACAATTTATGTTTTGGCAACAAAGTCAACAAAACACACTAAACACCAATTTCGAAAATCTACAATTCTCACAACATTCACAAACTGAAACACATGATGTTCCCGAAACATCCACATCTCCTCCAAAGCCTAAAAGTCATGGTAAACGAAAGTCCAAAAAATCCAAAGACCCCGAACCAATCGATGAGGATGAAGAATGTCTCAAGCTGGCCCACAGAGTTGGCAACCAAAGAGGAAGAATTACTTGCCACGTGTTATGTAGGCGCTACGGAGGATCCGATTTTGGTGCACAAGGATACGATACGTTTGGCATCGGGTTGAAATGAGTTCAATAGACTCAATTTTCAACGGCGCACCAAGGATATGATAACAAGCAAGTGGAAAGCGTTGAACCGTGATTGCTCAAAGTTCAGCGCGTATTAAAAGCGTCGCAGCGGGAGCAGAAGTGGAGAAAGTGATATGGATGTCCTCAAACGGGCAAAACAAATGTATCGTGACGAGCAAAAATCCACGCTGTTTGCTCTCGAGGATGCTTGGGAGGTTTTGCGTTAGCATAAGAAATGGGACTCATGGGATCCGGTTGATTTAACCGGCGATGTCCAAAGCAAACAAACGAGGCTTTATTTGGTCATGATGAACAACCACGCCCATGGGAAAAACTTCCAAGAAAGCAAGATCCGAGAAACACGACAAGTACGGGGGCGAGCACCGGAGAACGAGTTCGTCGAAGCCAATTCACGAAACTATGACAAGCAGTATCATATCAAGCGGAAACCGCCCAGCGGCGTGTCGGGCCGCCCAGTAAAAGATGAAAGCGATAACAAGGTTGAAAGAGATGAAATTTTTGATGATTGACACTGAAGGCAAAGATCCAAACGTCGTGGCTTGGATCAATGAAGAAAAAGGCCGAATCACCAAAAAATATAAACTTGCAACCTCGTCACTAGATTGTATTTTCGTCATTTCCTTTATGTTGTAATTTACTTTGCAGTGTGTTTTTTTATTTCATATATATATTTTTTTTGTTGTAACATTTTTTTTAAAATTTCGTATTGTAATATGTTTACGAATTGATGATATGTTTTTTAATAAATGAAGTGTTTGTTTTAGTTTAGGGGTTGAATTTGAAAATATTTGAATTAGGGTTTAACTTGAAAATGTTATGATAAGGGTGTTTTTTTGTTAAGTTAAAGTGAAATGTTAAAGTTGACGTGACGCTGACGTGACAAATGTTAAACCTTAACCTAAGGCTGGTCGGCAAGGGAGAGTGAGTCACTCACCTTGCCTTCCATTCAGCCGCCAATACCTTGCCTTCCATTTACACTGACTCGTGACTCACACATATCAAGAAAATTAAGGTGAGTAACTCACCTTATTGATCCACGCAAAAGTAATTTGTTTTTTGTTCAAAGTGTGTAATATTAAGGTGGGTGGGAGTGAGTGTCTTTTCCACAAAAAGGTGAGTGGTAGTGGTTTATAAATATAATGAACAATAATATGAACACAAGAACAAAAGAGGAGGAAGATAGAATTCTTATTAAGTTGCAATCCAAGAAGTTACAAGAGTGTATCTACTTATAGGGTAGATGATTACATGTAAACCCTAATGGGTCGGGCTAGTAAGCTAAGAGTGAATAGACATAAGCCCATAATATTAAATTACAACACTCCTCCTTGGATATTCACCGTTTATCATACGCTATATACCGCCTCATTAAAAACCTTATCAAGAAAAACCCAGTGGGATAAAAAAAACTTGATGAAGGGGAAAAAGAGTGCAGTGCGCATAATGCTCCTCCTCAATTCAATGTATATCTTTCAAGCGCCGAATATTAATCTTCTGAAGCAGTTGCTCAAACACTTTTGTCGGCAAAGATTTTGTAATAAAGTCCATCGAATCATTGATGTTAAGAATATGTCCTGCAAAGATGACAAATTATATGTGTAGCTTCCAACCCAATATCAATGCATTGGTTGGAAAACATACATTGCTAATACAAAAATCAAGAGAGAAAAATACACTCTCTTGACGCATATTAATTATTAAAGCCTCAGTTGCACTTATGTATGGTACTTAAGGACCAATCATTTTATAAAGACATGTGCAAAAATAATTCATATAATATATGTCCAAATGATTTTTATCCATATAAGGATTCATTCAATTTGATCAAGTAGAGTTCATGAGAACTTTAATAATTACTTCGAGAAGTTAAAGTTGTGAGACAAATTAAATGCTTCTAATAAAAATTCATTTAGAGCAAATTAAACGCTTCTAGAACGTATGTCTCATAAAATATCAATAAGATATTTACATCCACCATAGGACAATATTTCTTTTAATAATCAACTTCATGTTTTGTGAATTTATTTATTCACAATTCATGCCTTAAAGGACATAACTTCAGAGCTTTTGTGCACAAAGACTGATGTATATCCAATAGATTTTACACAATCATGTGTATGGACTTCCTGTCCCAATACTTCTCGTATTTTCACGAGATTGCATTTTTTCATGTTGGCCAATCATTTCGTTGAGCGCACTTTTGAATAATAATTGATTTATGATCCTCATTATGCATAATACCAAGCGCTATATTGTATGCAAACAAATTTATCGACGTCGTTTTTGTTTCGATTCCATATGATTTTAGACATCATAGAATTAGTGAGATCTCATTAGCTATTTGAGGCTCGTTTGGAACCTTCATGTCTAGTGTCTCCTTATGAGACTATCATGGGGTCTTTTATACCTCGAACAACCATCTTGTTTTCATGCTCCATATTTTTCATCGAGGATTTTATTTGGAATCGATTTGTCTACCATGCTTGAGGCATGTCATAATAAAATAATGTCCTTGAGGGACAACTTCTAAATAGAGCATGAGTAGCTGAAATATTATTTTCGGCCAATGTTTATTTATGGCTATTAGATTATCCATTGAATAATCAATTCATCAAAAAATTTCTTTCGAGGATCAACAGAATATGATAATTCATTCTGAATTTGCAGCTACTTCTCTCCTCCTGAAGGAATTATCCATCTTCTATATCCCATATATGTGCATTTAGGTGGAGTAATTTGCACACAAAAAACAATAATGGGATATGTTTGGTTTATAACCAAAACCAATTATAAAAGGGAGGATTTATAATAACATATTGGCATGATGCTAATTTTGTTGTTGTGCATATTATAATATGGCCCCATACAACAACACAAGTTTTTCTCTCAGTTTCATTTCATAATTTAGAAGTAATTCATCGCATTTTCATGATGAAATACTTACTCTGGAATGTTAGGCTCGCATTGAGCTATTAATCATGCAAACTTGAGGTTGCGATTTAATGACCATTTAGACGATGCATCGATTTTAAACTCTAAATGGTTCATACAATGGATTTGTATGCTTACATATATCCATTTGTTTTTTTCCTATTAACATTGAGGAATTTAATCCTCATTCTAGTTGATAGAATAATAATCAACTTTCTTTGAGAGATTATAACATTATATTGAAGAATCTTATTCTTTCAAAGCTTTCGCATCATTAACGACTCGGGATGGTATAACCGGTCATGCCAAAAATATTATAATTATTATTGCTCATAAACTTAAGTTATGGCAGTGATTAGCTTTTACTAATCTTTATATAATGCATGTCGAGGAAGATATAAAAGAATATAATGTATCTTTAATACTTAACTTCGTTTCTCATGACAATTTTATATTTCTTTTGTGGAGCAAAATGCGCTAGCATAGATTTTTAAATCTATGAATATAGTGTGTAATATCTTTGACACACTTGTATTTCATATACATCACATTGCATTTTTGCATAAATAGCATTTTTTGTTTGCTCCTTTCTTATTGTATTTTCGCCACTACTAGTGGTTTGTCATTGTCATACTTCCTCGACCATAGCATTTACCATGATAAATGATCTTTAACCATTTATCGTTACATTATCACATTCACATGAGGGAATAAGGATCTCATATTGATCATTTTATCTCATTCACTTGAGGGAATGAAGATCTTTATGTTGCAACTTGAGGTTGCCAACCAGTTTCTTTTAACACGACAATATGGAGCAAATTTAGTAAACGGGTTTATCGTGTTTGTTCAAACATTCCCATTTCTTTTATATCAAAGCATCGTTCTCGATATATAAGTATATTCGAGGCATTAACAATTTCATCGCATTTTTCTTTTCATCATTCAGATGTACTACTTAATATTGCGAAAAATGTGCTCGCATTTGCAAGAATCTCTTGCTTATGATGGTCAAATCTTTCTTTTAGATTTTGACATACATTTAACGGATCTTTCACCATTATATATTTTCTTTTTAATTCAGATCTAACACTGAAATTGTGAGACCGAACTCACTTAGTTTTTTTTTAATGCAACTTGAGGTGCATACAATCATAGCGAGATTTTTGGGAATATTACTTGCTTTTTTGTGGTAATGTATCCTTGAGATCTTACCATAATTTAACGAATCTTTCATCGTTAAGTATTCCCTTTGAGGTCCTCACAAAGAAGACGGGGTTCTCTTAAAAAAAATTAAAGTTAAAATGGATCTTAACATAAAAAATCCACACAAATATTAGGGGGAAAAATGATGTTTGAGAACTTCAAATCGGACATGTGAACAAAATCAATATTTCTAACATTTCATTTAACTTATTGAAAAATTAGTACTAACTAAATTTAATCAAGGAACCCATAACAGAAGGCATATCAACTTGGAGCATTCATGTATATCTCACAATTTATTAGCATAGATTCTAACATCTATGAAGATAGTGTGTAATACATTTGACACACTTATTTTTTTTATACATGACATTTTTATTTGCTCCGTTCTTATTTTACCACTTGTAGTGATTGGTCATTTTTCATATTACTTCGACCATATCCATGACCATGATAAATGATCTATAAGCGTGGATCATTAGATTATCACATTCACTTAAGGGAATGAAAATCTTATGTTGATCAATTCATCACATTCACTTAAGGGAATGAAAATCTTATGTTGATCAATTCATCATATTCACTTAAAGGAATAGAGATCTTTATGTCGATTATTTAATCGACCACGTCCATGATAAATATCATCATCATTGTCACATTCATTTTAAGGAATGGACGAATAGTTGAACTACTTTTATATTTTTCGTCGAAAGCTCATTAGCTTTTCTTTTATATAATATGAGAATTTGACAATATCTCATGATACTTTTCAAACCATGTTCTCGATATCGCTAATATAGAAGCATGTTCGAGACTTTGAAAATAGAGAATGTTTTCTTAAACATCTCTTCATCAATATCATTTAAATCACAATTTTATTTGTTCAGATCTAACACTGAAAATTGTGAGATTTAACTCGCTTACACTTTTTTTCTTGCAACATGAGGTGCATACAATAGAGCGAGCTTTCAGAAAAAAAAAATACTTTTCTTTTATACCATTTTTTTTATTTCTCAAAACATAACATGAGGTTATGTTATTATGATTCACTTGAGGGAATCATCAAAGCACATTAGGCTTTAAACAAAAATAATCATAACTTGAGGTTATGTTATCGTGATTCACTTGATAGAATCATATTTGAACATTTTAACAATAACTTGAGGTTATTGTATTTTCATTTTATAATCATAATAGAACTTGAGGTTCTATAATAATCATAACATGAGGTTATGATATCTTTTGATTCTCTTGAGGGAATCATAATAGAACTTGAAGTTCTATTTTTCTTTTTATTTTAAACATAACACGAGGTTATGTTAACTTGAGGTTCATACTCTTCTTCTTTTTTCTAAACATAACGTGAGGTTATGATATTGTAATTCTCTAAAGAGAATAATAACTTGAGGTTCATTAAAGAGATACAATAACTTGAGGTTATTGTATTTTAAATTATTCATTGTAATAAAACTTGAGGTTTTATTATGAATAAATATAATCATAACATGAGGTTATGATATTGATTCATGAAAGAATCATATTAGAACTTGAGGTTCTAATAATTTTTTCTTTCACTTTTTTTATTGATCTTTATAAACAACCATAACATGATGGCTATGATGGCTTTTGATTCTATTGATGAGATCATTGTAGAACTTGAGGTTCTATTTTTCATTTTTTTTCTCCAACATAACATGATGTTATGTTATTGGTTTAATTGATTAAACCATATTAGAACTTGAGGTTCTAACTTTACAAGAAAATATATATTAATCACATTGAAACAGATCTAAATATTAACCACATTTATTGTTCTCGACCCATTTGGAGTTTCAAAGAATAACGTCACATTGAAAATTAGTTTAATGCCCTACCTTATTTAAACACTAAGTACAATTAGTTTATGCAGGATCATTCTCCCTCTCTCACACACTCCTCTTTGGTCTATTTTTGTAAGAACCCTTCCTCTACACTTCCTCTACACCAATATTGTATAAACTCATTAATACTTTCAATGCTTCGTTACAATTCATTCTTCCTCTACGGTTTGATCCATTTAATCGATTCATTCTCATTCTTTCTCATCAAGATTGTAACGCCACCATCAATTCATCTATTTTTGTTATTTCGATGTGAGTTTTGATTGGGTACTAATATTTTTAATCATGTTTTTTTTTTTTTTTTTTTTTTTTTTTTTTTTTTTTGGGTTTTGTTTTAGGATTCATGATTTTGGTGTCATTATCATCAACCTTAACCTGTGAAAAGAATTGGGATTTACTAATTGGCAATGAATCGTTTTTTTTGGATTCAATTATAATCGTTGTGATTTGTTTGTTTAAATATATTTTATAAAGGAATATATCTATAATCTTTTTGAGAATTGAACAGGAGGTATTGTAACCAAAACACCACCTGTATCACTTTGGTTTAATTATGTTTTGTTTTGAGTCCATTTGTTTTATTGTGTAGACTTTTATGTTCAGTTGGAGCTGCATGGATATAGTTTCTCTTCTAAACACACTTTAGAAGGTAGTGTTTTATACCAATGATGGACGAATTGGTAAGTATCATTTTTTAAAACCGATCATAGACGTTTTGGGATTCGATTTTTTTTGTTGCCGATCATTTGAAGTTGGTAGACAAACAAATATTAAAAGTATGATTATGAGTAAAATGTTTTTGGATGATTGTATGATTTAAGTGATTTTATATATGCGGCTTGATGGTAAAACTTGGCCCTTTATTTTGGATGGGTAAAATATATTTGGAGGAAAATTTTTTTTTGGATGATTATAACAAATTTCAATGATTTTCATATTTGCAACTTCAATTGCATTCATGTTTCATTCTTCGGGTAATGATTTTCATATATTGTGTTAATTTGACTTAGTTAAGTTTTCGATTAATTCAAATCTTATGTGTAAACTTTCAATCTGTTTTGCCTTTTCAGGGATAATTTTCGTTTCTTCTTGCAAATCATGAGGTGTGTCTCACTGTAAAGGTGTGTGCCTTTATCTTTTATTGTGTATTTGAAAAAACTTTCATGAATCCATCAATTCAACCAACTCAAAAGGTATGTGCCTTTATCTTTTATTGTGTATTTGAAAAAATAATTGTGAGTGTGCATAAGGTGTTTGATAAAATGCGTAATTGACATATTTTCTTACGGATTGTCACCCTTTAAGTGAGTCTTGGTAATAGAATAAGAATGTAGGACGAGTAAAACTTTTATTACCCATTTTGATTCTTTGGATCGATTCTTACCCATCTTGGTCGGTCATTGCCCATTTGATTATTCTGATCATAGATATTATTATAAGATGCCTTGAAGTATATGTAAACATAAACATTGAGTTCCTTACACAAAACATCATTCTTACTAAAAGCGCAAAAATGAAATAGGTGAAATGCTTTGTTTAATGTGTCTTGAAAAGCAGTTTGATTGTTTATTATTTTTATTTTTGCACATTGATCCAAATGCTAATCGTGTCTAATAACTCAATGTCATCATTATTGCGAATTTTTGTGGTTCCTTTAGAAGTTGGCGAGTTGTTGGACTAAGTCAAGGACATTAACCCTCAATATAGTGCCTCATTTTACACTAAATATAGGTATTGGACCCCTAACTTATGCTTTGTACTCGACACATTTTGAATAATGAACCAACTGAATCAACACCTATAGTGTCTTAAATTAAGTAAAATTTGTAGTTTTTCATTAAACTGCTGAAGATACAAGTTTTTCAAAACCTTTTGTCTGAGTTGGAAGCTATTCGAAAAGTCATATTGATAGTACTCATGAAGAAGGACATCAAATTATTTGTGAATGGCGATTTGGAAAAATTTATTTGTGAATGGGTTAATTTGGGTTATGTCTTTTCTAATGGGCATCAAGTTAAATAGCTGAAAGTCGCACAAAGTGTCCTCCGTTAAAGAGGAAAACGATGATGTGACGCCAGAGACCGAGGTTAAAGATATGGATTACGATGCGATGATTCGACCATGAAATTGCAAGGACACGATAAAATGAATCATCAAGGAAAGCTGTTAAAGATGAAATTTGTCAAGGAAGTTGCTAAATCAAGCTATGAAGGTAAATGATAAAAGTGAAGCTGTTACAAAACCGCCCAAAGTTAACAAGAAAATGAAAGAAAGTGTTACTGACAATGCCCCCATTAAGAAGCTACATTAAGAGTTGATGGGTGATGATACCGCTAATGACATCAATGGTACAAGTGTACAGCCTGAAACGGTTGAAATTGAAGAAGCTACATGAAGAGTTGAGGGTCAAATGGCATCTGTCGTTCGCTACATTGAGGTGTGTTCATTATATACTACCTCACAAGTGAATGTATTTCTATTTATCTTAAATAAAGGGGTATGAGTATCACATTCATATTCTTTATTTTTATTTATCGATACTTTTATATTTTTAGGATCATGCAGAACCACCTATGGAACTTTTGCATATGCTACAACCAAAATAATAAATCGGAATAACAAAAGTGAGGTTAGAAACTCCTCTTGAGATATTTTGTTTATAGATGTGTTATGGTTTTTAAATTTTGGTTAAAAACTGATTTAAGAACCAACTAATCAGTTTATAACAGCTATTTATAAACTCAAATAATCAATTTAGTTTAACCTAATTATATCTTAGTGCCACGACTAATACATGTTATGGTTTCTAAATTTTGCTTAAAAGTTGCTTTAAAAACCAACTATGGGTTTCCGTAATGTTCAATGTTGTTTGTAGATTGCATTCCATGGGATAGATGTTAGCAAAGATGAATTGATCCTTGATGGAAGTGAAGCACCCACTAAAATTGAAGCCCATGGTTTATTATCGTCTGAGAAACTTGCACCTACCGCCAAGCTAAACAAGGTATGACCGATTCCATGATTGCATGCTCGATTTCGTGTTATGCCTACGGTGAAGAAATTGATAGGTCGGGTGGGATTGATTGGTATTGGGTCAAAATGGGTATTTTAATATGGGTTCACATGAGTTGGGTCGGTTTCGTTGTACCGCCAATATGTAACATAAAACACACACTTGACTGTTTGACATGTTTGACCATTTTATATGTTTCTTTTTCGCTAGATCTTTTAATACTACCCGTTTGAACTGTTAGAAATGAAGCATAATGCAGACTCGCCATTTGTAACTAAATGGGTCAAAATTGCCATTTTCTCATTCATTTGGATGTTTGGTACTAAAAAAATATGTTGCTTTATACAAAATTCTTTTCAGATTATAGTTGATGCAAAAATGAGTGCTCCATCAGCAGATAGAGATAAGCTACCATCCAACAAAGAGATATTTGCATCGATATTGACGTAGGCAGCATCATGATCTTTTGGTTGGTTAATGTACTGGATTTCAAAACATGATATACATTTTTTTTAGTTTAGGATTAGTTAGAAGATAGTTGGTATCCTTTGTTCAGGTATGCTTGAATGATTATTTGTTCGAGTTTTGCTTATTGCACTTTTTTACAATGTGAGTCTGTCAAAAAAACCTGGAAATAGTTCCACTGTGATTGAACACTACCAATCATCCACTTAGTTTGATGCTATAACTGCTGATGAGCAAGTAAGCTCTAAACATATTATTATGTTTACGTGTGCAGAAGTATGAGTATCGCGCACTACAATTCAACGAGACTTACCTAATGAAAATAATTCGCCACCTAAATATGAGATCGTAGTATAATGATGATTCATATTTAGTGTAGTGTGTTTTACTATTAAAAAAAGCAAGTCAACGTGTCAAACGAATCCCAAGAATCTACTTTATCCATGTTCATGGTTGAGCATTAATCAGTTTATTTGGTTAGTTTGGATCACACTTTGTTCTGCAACACTCTCAGGTACTTTGAATAACCTCATGAGTTTGTCCATCAGTTTTAAAAACCGACAAAGTACCATGGTTCGGGTTGATGGTTGTATAAGATTTAGAGTTAAATGATATAATTTAGGTGTTTTGTTAGTCGTCTTATGCAGGTGAACCTCTGTGGCCACAAGGGGATTAATTTTCTCCCTATTGGATTTGATTGACTTTTTATGGATATAGAGTACTAAAGGATCTTCTAAAGGGTTTGGTTTTGTATGATATTCTTGAAGGGGCTGCCACCAGTAATCCATTATAAAACGTATGGTACGTGGTATAAAGGGTTGGGTTTGGTTTGGTTTGGTTTGGTTTGGTTAAAGCAAAGATTAGAGGCCTTTCAATCGTGAGATTGGTGTTAATGGCGGTGTGCATAAAAAGTTAAAATTTTGCATATTTATCATTTTCAAAGTCATTGGAGATATCGTGGAAGAGACTTGCTACTTGGAGTAGCGGTTGACACTGATCAAGGATAAAAAACAGCCACAAATGCACAGTATTGGAAGTGATGGACAATATGAAGGGTAATAATATTCTATGTCTATACAATTTTTTTAGTAACATTGAAATACGAAAATGTGCAGGTTTCCATATAGATTAATAGTGTGGTTTATTAATTCAAATTGTTGTTTCTATAAAGGTTTTCCACGTTATTGATAAAAGACTCTGGCAAGTAAGTTTTATTAGGCTTAGTTGATCGGTTTCTATTAGTTTCTATATTAAAAATCGATATGGATATGCATAATATAATATAAGATTAAGAAACCAATAATATTATATTTTGTAAATGCAAGGTTGTCCACCAATTGGCAAGTTACTAATCATCAGTAAGTGCTTTTAATATTACACTTCGTATAAACTTTTGCTAAATGTCAGCCTATATCTTTAAATTTTAATTGATTTTTTACGTTTAATTTATTATTTTTAGTGTTAAGTTCATAATTTTGTGACTGCATTGATGTTTATGGAGCTAATGTTCTCTCTCTGTTTAATTTTTCACTTCATTCATATTATTAAATTTCTTTGTGTGTCATTTTTCATACAAGTATTCCTCAATAATATTATTGAGGAATTATATGTTTTTTTGTTGGTTCTTTTAGAACTGATTTTGGGGTTTATTGCGAATGTATGTTTCCTTTAATTATCTTATATAGCAATTGATAAGAACTCTAATTTTACTTGACCGCTAATACTTTATCCATAAAATTAGAAAGAACAAGCGATTTGTTTTATTTGTTTTAAGTTACTTATTGTAAGAGTTGCATGTAAGTTAATTATGTATTTAAAAATACTCCAAATTAATAGTTGCAAGAACTCCAAATTAAGAGTTGCAAGAAGTTTTGAACTCACAATTACATAATATTATGAGCATACGGTTTATTCAAAGTGCTCATGATTTGTTTTATTTGTTTGGTTAGATTAGTTGGTCGCATTTATGTATGGCAACTTCTTTATCGATAGTTGGAAGAGACAAGTTGATGGGGAGATAAACTAGGCGATGATGTAAGTTCTTGATGGAAGTTGCAAGAAAATTGATGACATGGGTTCTTGAATGAACACAATTTGAGCGGACAAACGCTTAACGAAAACACTGAATACGCGCTCAACGAAAATTGATGACACGGGTTGCTTACAATGTGCTCAGGTTAGTCTCTCTTTACTAAACTAAATTAACAAAGCTTACAAATGAATGTGTAGAGTCGGGTAATATCTTATTCCAAACGGGTAAAAAACAAGTAATTTCAACTAGAAAAGAAAAGGGTCCACTTTTAGGCCATAACTAAATGTCCTTGGAGTTTAGTTTTTTTTTATCAAATAGGAACTCCTAAACCATTATACGAATAATTTATATATCAAAGATGCCCTTTACTGCTAAACAGTGGATGCTTACTTGTGACGCAAATAAGGATGAAGCTGTTTGGTCATCTCATCGCTATGAAAGTGCCCCAGACATAATTAATAATAAGGTACTCAGTTATATGTCAAGAATATTGTTATCAATGATTACTTAATTAGTTGGTAGCTGGACATTTGACCTTGGTGCTCTTTAACTATTTTGGGTCTATATGTTCAATGAACTCGAAATTTTCTTATAGATGGTGTGCCATTACCAATCACATACTTTGAATGCGAATCTTAATTCTTAATCATTTATCGCAGTTAGAGGGTTGAGGCATGAAGAACTCAGTAAATTAAATTTAAGAAATAGGCACAGAAAATAAACAATGGATTGTTTGAATTCAGGAGTGTATGATTTCTAAAAGATAATATAAAACAAGGTAAGTTAGATAAGATGTTTATGTGCAGAAAAGGAAGACTATATACAAGAGGAGAACATCTAAGCATATAAACAAACTATATACAAGGGAAGTTTAGATAGGATGTTTAAATAGAAGTTGTGCTAAACTTTATAAATATCGAGAGGCTAAGGTTATGTATCAAGTCTAAAATAAACAACACCTATATGTTATTCTTGAGCGCAAGTCTTTTGTGTTTGATCGTTGTTTTGCAAGATGGTCGTAATGAGTGTTGAATGTTTGCACAAAGTGATGATATGAAGCTATTTATGCCAATTAATTTACGCCAATTATTTTATTGTTGGAGAAGTTGGGACAAGTTTCTGATATGCGTGTGGCTTCATATGTATTTTGGTTTGGATTTTTTAAAAGTTCAATGGCAGTTCATTTGGAAGTAGACATTTGTTTACTGTTGTTTCTTTTGATGCAATTTAGTTTTGTTTTGACTAAAGACATACTGATATTTTTAAGTGGATTATTCTATTTTCCAGGTTCGTCTTCGCAAAATGTTCTAATGAATTACTTGAAGTTGAAGCGCATTCGGTTTAGATTGATCTGATGATAAGTTACCAAGGAATTTCTTTTTGTCATTATGAAAGATGCAAGTTGAGTTGTGGTTGTAGTAATAATTTCCTATTTGCCATTCTTAAAAACGTTGGACGTTTATTAGGAGACGACAACGCATGAATGTTTATTAGGTTAATTGTGACAAATTCAATTGCTTATCGAATAATTCACGCATTACCTCATTCTTTCTATCATATATTAATTGAACATGTTTACGCTATCAGTTTTCTTATCATCTCATTACTTAATGGTAGTACTTTCATGGGTTCATGATGCTCACATTGCAACCGGTTTAGTTGGGGGTATTGTAAAACAAGCAGTTGAAACGATGGACACGTTGAGAGTAGTGGCTGTGAAAGTTCTCTAAAGGATTTACTCTTAGTATGTTATAGTTGACTTATGGTTGTTGAAGGTTTTAGTTCTCTGTTGCTTAGGTAGTTAATGGGCTTAATTTTCATAATCATGTAAGCTTTAACATGAAGTACTCAAGTGTTTGGCGTTAACTGCATAGCTATGCTCTCCAACACTATCTACCCGTTGGAGAAGAAGATACATGCATATTTATTTTCTATGAACTGTTAGGTGTGTACGACATGGGCGACGGGCCGGGGTAAGAAATGTTAAGAATGAATAGGCATAGCGTAATATTAAATTACAACAACCTTAAGAATTTTCTCTTTATTAATTGGATTTTCTCTTTCTTCAATTGATACTTAACAAGATAATTGTCGTATCAAAATGTGTGTTGTAGAGAAAATGATATGCAGAGTTAAAGCAACATTGGATCAAATATTCAGTTATGGAACCAAACTGCTTGAGCATATTCAAAAGCCCAACAAGCACAAAAGATACACGAAAAGCATATTTTATAATTGAGAAAAAATAAAATTATTATCGTAAGTTTAAATAAATGGATTATCTTTGAGCATAAAGATAAAGATATCATTATATGTGGAAAAGCACTATAAATGATTAAAAAGCAATACAAAATAGTACTTTTGGTTGCTTAATAAGGCCATGTTCAATAAATCGTCCTTTTTTTTTTTTTTTCTTTTGAGGGGCAAAGCAGTGGTATGGCCACGGTTTAAACGGGCCGAAATTTCAAAAAGTGTGACGAATGGTACCAAACTGACCGTGTTAATTTCTCAAACGTAATTGTAATGTTCTTCAATTGAAAGAAATTATGTGTCCGTCAATGCTTATTTAACTTTTAAAAGTGCCAAACATGCCAATTTAAAAAAAAAATGAGCTAAATGTGCCTAAATTATTTACAAATCAGCTCTTTTTATTTTGAGTATAAATGGTCACTTCTAATTTTTGTGTTTAGCTTTTTGAAATTATAAAGTGTAAACCATACAAAAAATAATGTTCAATAATCGTATGTAGTCCTTCGGAAATCCAAAAATCATGTTACATAGTCAACATAATGATTGCAATTTGATGCTAGTAAGTATTTTATAAGATTTCAAACGAACATATGTGTCTATTTGCCTTCGGCGTCGATGAATGTAGACTGTTGATTGTTGACCGTAGTTTTATCTTGGATACGTTCCCCATGTGCCCAAGTGGCACATTATTTTCTTGGCAACCACACCCCTGGATCGATATTTTTCTCTCTAATAAGTTGGATTATGCCATTTTGGTCATGAAGGCTTTAGTATTTAACCAACTCTTGAAGCAAATTCTCGTTGTTAAACTTGACTTGGGATATCGACTTATCAACGGCGCCGGAGGAAATAAGCGTTTCTTCCCAAGACATGAACAACACGCAGTTACCGCTTCCTGATGTTATCCAGACCCGGCCCCCGGCGTGAAAGTAAGAGGGTAATAAATGTGGTAATTAATGCGTGGTTAATGTAGGTGTGTATATTTGTTGCAAAACATTAAATGTGTTGGGGTATTTATACTACCTCAACTATGTACCATGCTAGATCGTAGACTCACTGTTCACGCAGACCTATATTACCTGCCTGTAGGTCTATAGCCACCCTACTTGGTAGGGCACGTGGTAAGAATCCCGTAAAACCTGGTGACTGTCGCTTGCCATCCGGACGGTAGAGCGTACCATCCGGCCAACGATCTTGCCGGACACCGGGTCGTCCGGACACATACGCCAACATGTCCCCCCCAGTATTGTATCACCGGGTGAAAACCGATGGTGCAATACTTGGAATTATTACATTTTCGTTATTATTTGTAAAAGGGGGTATTTTGCTCCGTCCTGCCGTGGGTTTCAGTAGCACCTGTGGGTATTGGGCTAATCTGATGGGCCTGACCATTTGATGGGCTTTTACCCGTGCCTATCTGTCTTCTGAGATCAACGTGGACGGGTGAGATTGAGCCACGTCACCTTTTCTTGATGATGGAACGCTGACAATATGTTAGGTTTTTCACCGCCTATATATACTTGTTTTTACCACAATTATTTTCTCACACATCTCACCCGCACTCGAATCGGTAGGACCTTAATGAGGGTCGGGAGGTCCCGCCCCCAAAATTTACGACACCTAATGTAAATATTGTAGGTTTTAGGGGTAATTTAGTTGAGGTTATAAATAAATCTCCGATTCGGCCCCCAAAATAAATTGACCTCTCAAATTAAATGGCCAAGTTCCGCTTCGCTCAATTGCTCTTGCTCGCGGATTTCTTCTCCGCTTTTATAAGGTTTGTCTCGCTCTCCCCAAATTATTTGTACATTTCCCTCAAAGATCATTTTAGTAATGGCGGACAAGCAACCGAGAACAGGCACTCCTATATCAACCGACGCTATCCAAATTGGTAATTCCAAGTTCGATATGCATATTTACACTTCTAAATTAACGCAATCCGAACTGGACAACATTATCACGGAATACGGTATTCCCAACGATCTTCGCCCTCATCTTCCTCCGGACGATATGATTATGGACCAACTTCCGGCCGATAAGATTGGTATATATCCCCAGCAGTTGGATACCGGAGGTGTTAGGATTCCCTTTTCTTCTTTCCTGCTGAATGTGATTAGGCATTTTAGGGTCCACTTTTCTCAGTTAGTTCCCTTAGGCTTGAACCGGGTGACCCTTTTTGAGATCAGGTGCTATAGTTTGGGCATCCAACCTAGGGTATCCTTGTTCCGGGCGTTTTACCGTTTGTGCAAGCAGGGGCATTGGTTTTCCTTTGAGATCCGAACGAGTAAGAAGGCCTACAAGTGCTTTAAAGAGGTGCTCTCCGGTCTTAAGCATTGGAAAGAAATTTTTTTCCTGATTGACCGTAGGGCGATCCCATACGCCATGGCATGGAAGCACAAAGACTCCAAGATCACAGATCCTTATCCGGCTGGTTTTTCCGAGGAGGATGCTTTGAGAAGTCGAAAGATACTCCGATTTTGTCGAGAAACCTACCATAAGCTTGTTGTGGATGTGCCACCTTTCCTCGGTTTTCAGGAATCCGGGGTTCGAGCCTCTTCTAAAGGATGTCGGGTAGTGCATGGTAATTATTTTTCTTGTGCCATGGGATTTGTTGTGTTTATCACTTTGTGTTTTCCTTAAATAATCTCTTTTCTTGCAGTTGTCAACATGTCTGAATATCTTGAGCTCCCCGAATGGGATGATACCGTAGTGAGCAAAGGTGCTGCTTTTGACCCCAACTGAGAGAAACCTAAAAGGACGACAGAGCCTCTTCCGGTAGGGGAGGTCATTCCTCCCAAAGATGCTATGACTAGGAGAGCCGAGGAGGCGGATCCGGAGGTCGTAGCAGCTAGGGAGAAGAAGGAAAGGGAAGCTAGGGAGAAGAGGGAGAGGGAGGCGGCTAAAAGAAAAGGTGGTGAGGGCACATCCAAAGCCCAAAGTAAGAAAAAGAAGAAAAGGATAACAGGTTTTGTTGAACACTTCTCTTCAGGTTCCCCCGTGGTAAAAGCGGATCCTTTGAACCAAGCCCATCCGGAGGATCAAGAGGTGAACTTGAACCTTAACGCTGAACAAGAGATTCCCTTTGCTGCTGCCGGAGGTGATAATGAAAACGGGCCATAAGGGGATGGGTGATAATGGGGCCGGAGGTGGTGAGCGTCCGCAACAGGTGTTGCTGTCCCAACAAGGAGGTGGTCATTCTCCTCCAATCAACTCCCCCCTTCATAATTCCGAAGGTATGCGCGGAGCCCTGTGTAACTCCCTCGTTCATTTTATCACTTCCAATTACTCACTTTGTTTTTTGGCCGTCTTTCAGGTCAATCGGCCCCTCGCAGTCATGGTCCCCATCATATTGAAAGGGTGTTATTAGATTCAGGTACATTTTAATCTTATATTCATTCGTCCATGTCCGCTTGTTAAAATTTTTCTCATCATTTCTCCTTTTTTTTTAGATGAGGCTACCAATGTTTTCATTCCCAACTGGGCTCTCCGTGACGATGTCCGGATAAATTCATACCGCTCTTGCCGGGAGATGATTGATAATCACGCTACTCCTGCCGAGAGAGAGGCTTTGGAGCAGGTGAACAACATTGATCTTATCCGCCGGGCTTACGAGGATTTTGGGAAGAGTGTGATAGCTCGTGGTGAATCTGTCGAGAAGATTCGTGGGATCTCGAACGAGTACCGCAATCGCGCGAAAATCATAAGGGTTGCCAGGGACTTGCCGAGAAACTTTTGCCGCCGAGAGTGAAACGGAAGGTTGGCCGGGAGTTGCGTGTCGGACTCGATTTGAAAGCTAGTGTGAGTAGAGAGAAGGGTTTAGAGGAGGAGGTTGATAGGGTGACCGGGATAGGGACAGTGGAGGAGACCTCACAAGCAGCCGAAAAGATAAGGAAATTGTAGAACGAGTTGATTGTCAAGGACAAATCTTTAGCGCCTCGCAGTGGAGAAAGGTAAGTGGTGGCCGAGGTAGCTCAGAGTGAGGTGGTGAAGCAAAACGCTGTCCGGACACTTTTGCCTTCGGCTGTTCGCCGACTTTTCGGGGAGCGTGGAGTATAAGAATGGTATGGCCAAGGTTTATAGTTTGACTTACCAGGCGGGGTTTGTGACGGGCCAAGATGAATGCAGTGAAGAGGAAACGGAGGTCGCTTCTTGGTATTCGAATGTCAACCGGAGGCCCCAATCTTATGGAGGTCGAGTATGACAAGCTTTTCGTGAATATCCTTCATTCAAAAGCTCGCCGATTCTTATCGCTCACCCTTCGAGATCTAAATATGGAACCGAGGTTCTGTTAAAAAAGATCCACCCGGACCATCCAATCCTCCAGTAAATGTTGCGAGCCGAATTCCCGATCCTCGGCCGTCTTTATGACTTGTGTCCTGTGAACAATTATCTAGATAGTATGGTTTGTACTAATTAATGATATTTCTTTGTGATTCGCCAGTTTTTGAATGAATGCTCCTTTTGTTTGGCGATACGTTTCTTTTGTTCCATTCTTCTTTCTTATTCATTTACTTTATATTTCGTGTCGACATCCTCCTTAGGTTATTCTAAGGGCATCCGCCACGAGGTCGCAAGGTCCGATTCCGGCATCCTCACAAGGTTAGAGGGCATCCATCACTGGGCATCCGTCACGAGTGCCCGTGCATCTCGCGCGGCTATTCCACCGTGCATCCGTGAGGTGTTTTACACTGGGCATCCGTATTTGCATCCTTGTATAGTTAAAGGGCATCCGATGTGTGTTTTCGGGCATATTTGTATTTTTATACTCGACGGGGCCACTGTCTAATTGTTATACATCACACAAGTTGTCTCGAAAATTGTTTCCCATGTGGGAAAACTTTCATCATTGAACCAACATACATAGTCATTTTAGGTTACACAATGATAATAGGATTCTTATCACAATAACAACTATAAGAAACAATTTATGAGGTTTATAGCGTGCCAGGTCCGAGGGACCTCCTTTTACTCCATCGTTTGTAACTTATAGGAGCCATTCTGATTTGCTCCTATCACTCAGTAGGGCCCCTTCCCAATTGGGTCCTAACTTTCCTTGGTTTTCCACCCGGCTAGCTTCATTCTCCCGGTAAACAAAGTCTCCTACCTTGAAATTCATTGGCTTGACCCTCCGTTGTAATATTGCTCGACCTGTCTTGTATTTAGCTTCTCGGATGGCGCATTTTCTTCTTTCTTGTAGAAGGTCCAAGTTCGACGTTGTTCTTCCTCGCTCGATCCTCCTGAACATCATTGCCGGTGTGCGGGCATCCCTATCTCCGTACGGTATCACGCCTCACCACCGTATGTCAAGTCAAGGAGGTTTCTCCGCTACTAGTTTTGAGAGTTGTCCGTGTGCCCATAAAACGTTAGGTAGCTCGTCCATCCATCCTGTTCTCTCTCGGCCTAGCCTCGTTTTTATTCCTTCCATCAGGCTTCTGTTGGCCCGTTCTACCAATCCATTGGCCTGCGGATGTGCCACGGTTGTGTTCATTTGTTTAATTTTCAACCCCTTGCACCATTTCTTGAACGGGTCATTGACGAAATTGGTCCCGTTATCAGTGACTATGACTCCCGGTAAGCCGTACCTACATACAATGTTCTCATATACAAACTTTATGACATCTTTCCCTGTCGTTTTGACCAACGGCTTCGCCTCTATCTACTTGGTAAAATAATCGATCGCCACAATCACAAATTTGAAGCGGCCTGGTGCTTCCTGAAAGGGGCCCAACACATCCATCCCCATTGGTAGAAGGCCACGGGCCATGATGGATGTCAATGGTGTCTTGGGATTTTGGCACCGGAGAGTGTATTTGGCAAGAGTCACATTTCGATTTCTTCTCTGGTATCCCGGTGCATGGTAGGCCGAATACCCTTGCCTCATAAGCTTGGCCACCACGGTCCTTGGTCCGCGCAGATTCCACAAACCCTTCGTGCACTTCACTTAATTATGTAGTTTGCTGCAGGTGCCCTACACACCTCATCATCGACACTAAGTAGCCTTTCTTAAAGAGGACACCTCTTCCATAACGCATTTGATAACGCCACACGCTGCTCGTGAGTCAAAGGAACTTCCTTTAGTCGAAAGAAGTTTTTCAACACCCTAGCAAGGAACCTAATCGTTGTAGTGTAGTATTAGGGTAAGCCACGTATTGATATCGTTCTCTGGGGAATAGGAATGCTAGTGAAGTTATTACGCTAAGGTTGGGGTTGAGGAAGATTATTTTTATCTTTTATATTTTTTAAGGAAAGGAAAGGTACGAATCTGGGGTTTGGGTTTGGGGGTTGGTATTGCTACCGATTACTCTACTTATCTAATTATCTAATCTAAGGTGTATGTAGTCTATGTCTAATTATTGTGTGCTCGTGATGATAGTTTAAAGATGTGTTTACTTAGGTTTTACTACTCCTTAATTATCCCCTATTGGTGGTTGAATTGTCACGTCCTTATTCTTAGTTGCGTTGTGTCTAAAGTTGTAGGGTGCGTTTCTCCCAACTCTTTGAACTTACCAAAGGGTCTCGCCTACAAAACCCACTAGGATAATAAACTCTTACTCTAAGGCACTCTTTGGATGGTTTAGCTTACAACTACTCAAGGAGTTATATTCTAAGGTTCACAAAGATTTAATCAAGCATTAAGTACACAACGAATGACCTATCGCATTACTAGATCATTAACAACTAAGATAAGAGACAACCAATCAATATTCAATAATTAAGTTTCATATTCCCTAAGCAAACACACAAGTAAATTAGCTTGACATGGAAAACATGCAAGCATACACACAATAATCAAAGACATAATTGTATTAATGAAGTAAAACACTTATCTTGGTGTAAGATAGGGTTTGGAACCCTAAAATATCGCATAAGACACTTGGTTCGGTTTAGGTTTTTACTCCAAAAGACTACACACCAATACTTGAAAATTGGATTCTATATATAAGATTACACATGCGACGCCACCTTATGTTTTGTGACGCCGTCGTGTCGCCGCTATTAGGGTTTAGTCTTGGCCACGTTAGACTTGCGACGGCGCCACCTTGTGCTTGCTGGACGCCGTCCTCTTCGACTCGACGCCGTGCGGATTGCATCTAGGCCGTCTCGAGTTGCGACGGCCTACTCTTTTATAACTTGACGTCGCCACTTGAAAATAGGAGTTTTGGCTTCGTCCCATCACAAAATCCTCCGACGGCGTCACAGATAAGCCGCGACGCCACCTTATGTTTTCAAAGCAGCTTTGAGTGTCTCGATTCGACTTTGGCCATTTTCTTCAGATATTCGCTTTTCATTCAAATAAGTGCCATTCCAAAGATTTTGCCTTCAAGAGACCTAAAAGTGAAAAGGAACGATATTAAGCAATAACGGATACAAAAGTGATCAAATAAGGGCTTAAACGACCCTCAAAAGGTACCTTTTAAAACCTTATCAAGATCATGGAATTTTCATTCTTAAACTCATGGCCTCATTGGGATCCTCCCGCCAAACTCCTTCTTCCAAGCACTTGATGATCGGCGTCATCCGGTTGTCCGTCTCTTCTTCTACTATGGTGTTAACCACTTCTTCACCTCCTGACGGTTTTATAGGACCTCTACAAGTACTTTTTGGTCGATGGTCGAGGCCATCGACGCTAGCTTGCTTAGTATATATGCCTTCGATTTTGGGCTCTTGAATATTGCAAATCTTGAAGCTTTGGAAACCAGATATAGTTTTTGCCAAGGCTAAGTACTTCCGCATGCTTTCCTTGGTGGCCGAATTCCCATTGATTTGATCGCTACTAGTTTTGCATCTACTCGCACACTTAGAACCCCGATTTAGAGCTTTTTGCAATCCTTAGACCGACAACAGGCTTCATATTCGCCGTTGTTGGTGCTAGGAAGTTGCCGCAGAGCATAGGTCAGCTTCTTTCTCCGGCCGATGAGAACTAAACCTCTCCCGAACCTTTATTGTTGGATGCTCCGTCCAGAGCACAGAACCATTCTCCTTCCCTACTTTCATTACATCTCGTGCTTTTCTCGCATCCCAATTCCCACCGCTACTGCTAGGAAGTCCGCTAACACTGCCCCTCGACCGCATTGCGCAGGACGAGGTGATGTTGTATGCTCCTAGTTCCACGGCATATTTGGCTAACTTTCCTCGGACTTCCGGTTTGTTGAGTATCCGCTGATGGGTTGATCGGTGATGACCCGGATGGGGTGAGCCTCAAGTACCTCCTCAACCTTCTAGATGCATGCAATGTACATAAAGCTAATTTCTACGGAGGCGTAGTGTCTCTCGGCGTCATGTAATGTCCCGCTAACGAGTGTACCTGACCGCCTCCTTCTCTTTCCACCATCAAGATCGTGCTTACACTCCTTTTGAAGCCGATAGGTATATGAACAATTGCTCCTTCGGCTTAGGTGTGGACAAAGAAGGTAGTTCGAGTATCGCCTCTTCATTTCTTGAAAGCCGTCTCTACTTTTTGTCCACCCCATTCGTCCTTATTTTCTTTGGTGATGTTCTTTAGTGTGTCAAAGAGTGGAGGGCTCTTCCACGATTTTGATAGGAATCTGCTCAAGGTCAAGCTAGCTTCCCACTCAGCTTTGCATCCCCTTTAGGGTTTCCGGGGATTTCATCTCCATGATGGCCCTTGTCTTTCGGGGGTTAGCCCTTATCCCTTACGACATCACCATGTAGCCGAGGAACTTTCCTTCCTCTACCCCAAAAGAACACTTTCGCGGGTTCAACTTCATGTTTATCTTCCTAAGGTTATCGAAAGTTTCCGCGATGTCAGTTATCATTTCGCGTTCCGTTCGGCTTTTTATGACCATATCATCCACATATGCTTCCAAGTTCTTCCCTATCTGTGATTGAAATGTGGAGTCCACCAACCGTTGATAGGTTGCTCCAGCGTTTTTTAATCCGAACGGCATTTTGGTGTAACAAGACGTCCCTGCTCGATGTAGAATGCCGCTTTTTCCTCATCATCTTTATTCATCTTGATATGGTGGTAGCCCTTGTAAGCATCTAGGAAGCACTTATATTTATATCCCATAACGGATTCAATTTTCCAGTCTATCTTTGGCAGAGGGTAGTAATCCTTAGGGCACGAAGAGTTTAGGTTCTTGAAGTCAATACACATCCTCCAGCTTCCGTCACATTTTTTAACCAACACCGGATTGGCTATCCATGTTGGGTATCTTACCGGGCGAACTATTTCGGCTTTAACCCATTCCTCCACTTCTTTATTGATCACCTGGTTTTTCTCTCGCGAGACTGTTCTCCTTTTTTGGGCGATCGGTGTGTCAGAGATGTTTACGCAGAGGGAGTGTTGTATCAGGCGCCTCGGCACTCCGGTCATGTCTGCCGGCTCCCAAGCAAAGATATCTTTGTTCTTTCTCAAGATCTCGATGAGTTGCCTCCGGCATTCCCGTGAGAACCTTGTTCCTATGGCTACCCGTTGCTCGGGATAGGCCGCATTAACCAAGATATCCTCCGGTTTTTTGGTCCTCTTGAGGTTCCCGGCCCCTGCCTCGCTTCCTCTCGAAGGGCAACCTTTCCTAGGATCCCGCCCTTCTTCTAACCTCCTACATTCCATAACTACCGCTCTTTTGGCACTGTAGCTATTCCTCCCGAGTGGGAACTTCATCATCGCGTGGATGGTCGAAGGTATGGCTCTTAATTCTTTTAAACCTGTTTGCGTCCCAATATTACATTGTGTGAGAAGGCGACTTCACGATCAGAACGCCATCATAACCGTCCTGACAGCCGTGATCCCCAACACGCACTTCTAGTTCGATCTTCCCATTGGTCAATGACTTCGCGGAAAAGCCTACCAATGGTGAACCGGTTTCTTGTAGCCTTTGGATTGAATTGACGGCACAAGTTTCAAACAATGTTCGACATGACTTGACGGAGGCACCTTCGTCTACCTAACACCCTTCTCACAAAATAACCTTCTATCTCCGCTCCACAATCGGTGGTTCTTCGTATAGTTCATCCGCGATCTATCCGGGAAAGGATATAGGGACATTCATCCGTCTTATAGAATCGCCTTTTCTTTACGGTCTTCCGAGTAATGACTTTACCATGTCGATCACTTCCTTTTCCGCTGTGACCTCCTGCCTCTCCTTCCCTCTACATTGTACATTTTTACCAAATGATCCAACTTCCCGATTCAAGAGCTACTTCCAACTACCTTTTTAGATGGTAGCAAATATTAGTTAGATGCCCTCTCTCCATGATATTCACGAACCGGTCCTCGCTTCTCTTTGCTCGGATTTTGTAGCGGGGTGGTGGGGGTAGGTTTAGGTGGTGTTCCGTGGAAAGTATTTCCTTAGGCTGTTTAGACAGGCCGGAGAGCAAGATCCGATGACCGTCCGGCTTATTAAAATCAGTGCGTCTGGGTTTATTCCGGGACCGCGTCTCGGTTTTCGGAGCAACATATGGGGAAAAAACCTCTCTCTTTCGGGAGTCATTCCTTTCCCAAGGCCGCCGGTCACACCTTCTCCTGTCTACAAATCCTCCTCTGAAGTTCCGGTCCCTCGTTGCCGAGAAATTGCCTCTGCGTATCGACTCGTATGCCTCTCCTTTTGGCAGCTCGGTGTTTTTGTATGCCTCTTCTGCCCTGACATAATCGTCTACCCGGGTCATCATTTCTTTAACGATTTTAGGGAATTGATCGGAAAACGTTTTAGCCAAGTCGGGGCATCGGTGAGCACTCATGAACGCTGAGATCTTCATGAGCTCTGGGACCCCCGGTATCCTGCTGGCTTCATCGGTCCACCGTTCCTTGAAGTCAGACAACGCTTCATTTGCCCTTCTTGCTATCCGGGTGATTTCCGTGGGGTCTTTCATGTTTTTCTGGCGTAAGGAAAATCTTGTGGTGAACTGATCCCGAGATCATCCCATTATCGATGCTCCCGGTTCTATGTTGCCGAACCACCTTGTGGCATTGGCCCATGGTTTGCTCGAACATTCGGCACCATACAGGCATTGGCCATTCCCCTTGATTGGCTGCTCCCACAAAACTGTTGATGTGATCATCCGGATCGGCCGAACCGTCGTATAGCTTCAGGTTAGTGGGCATGGTGTACTTGGGACCAGCGAATTCCACTATCCTCCTTGTGAAGGGTGACCGAGCCACTTCCTTATGGGGTTTGCTGAGTTCATCGTTGGGGTTCGGTTCATCATCTTCTTCCTGCTCATCTTCGTCTCCGAACGTAAGTCGGATGGGTTTGATAGCACTGGCTCCGGTTGCATTGTACCTCTTAGTGAGAGCCTCTAACGACACCATATGGGCTTGTATTTGCTCCGGTATTCTGGAGGTTTGGCCGTTGAAGACCCCACTCCTCCCTATGTGTTCCAGAGGGAAGGGGTTTGGGTGGAGGTGGTAACTCCGGACCGTCATTCGATTCTCCGGTAGAATGAATCGGGGTCCCACGGATGGCGGCAATTGTCAAGCAAATTCCGCTGTTCGGCTTGACTCGGGATATCGACTTCTATCAACCACGGAGGAAATAAGCGCCCTTCCGCACAATGGACAACACGCTAGCCTCGCCTCGATGTTATCCAGACCCACTCCGCTGAAAGTAAGAATAGGTAATAAATGTGGTAATTAATGCAAGGTTAATGTAGGTGTGTATATTTATTGCAAAACATTAAATGTGTTGGGGTATTTATACTACCTCAACTATGTACCGCTGATCTTTGTAGACTCACTGCTCACGCACCTATATTACCCGTCTCAGAGGTTCATAGCTACCCTACTTGGTAGGGCACGTGGTAAGAATCCCGTAAAACCTGGTGATTGTCGCTTGCCATCTGGACGGTAAAGCGTACCATCCAACCAACGATCTTTCCGGACACCGGGTCGTCCGGACACATACGCCAACACCAACTTAAATGATGTACGATATTTTGATTAGTTAGTGATATTTTGTCTAATAAGGGTACACGTTTTGTTTCGTTTAAAGTGATAGTGTAGTCAAGTAACTAGTTACAATAATTGTGCACGCACAGAGTTTTGATAAAAGAAATTATTTTTTATTAATATTGAATATTGTGTCTTTAAAGGTAATTGTATATAATTATATAATTATAAGTTTAGCACGCATGCAAGTTTACACATAAATCAAATTTATTTTAACATTTTAGTTCAAGATATACACATATAAGAATTTGCTCATGAAAATTGTGATATAAGTACAACTAATATTTATGCAACGAGTTTTCATTATCCATTAGAATTTGGTAAAATATTTGTAAAAATTTATGTTACATAACTCAAGATTTAATTTTATTTAGCTGACAAAGATGTTAATGTTGTTATTTAAATATCACTATTGATATTATGTTGTACACATGATGCAAGTTTAATAGCACATAATGAGCGTTGATAAAGTTAAAATATACTCCTTAAAGTTTTTTTAAAATATTTTTCTAGATATCCTTATATAAATAAATAAGAATTACATGAGTCATTGTTATAAGTACAATCGCGTACATTTATTTTTATATTCAAGTAACCCGTGCTTACAATTTGATAGTTATATTCCCGCTTCAAGAATTTAGGCGATTTAAAATAGAACTCGTGTCCACATGCCAAGTATCCTACAAAGAGACTCCCGAGAGCCGTAAGTATTAAAGGAATGTCCATATGAATGGGCGATCATGACATCGTAAGATGTCTCGCCCGAATGAATTAGTTGGTCCTAGAAATGTTAGAAAAAGTGAACGAAAGAGTAATAAGAAGTGAAAAGACAGACACTTCCCAACCACTTCTATTCTCTGATCCCACGAGC
>CM040239.1:152095483-152243400 GCA_022545495.1 Chrysanthemum lavandulifolium | reverse complement strand
ACATAGGTTAAACTTTTAAAATGAAATAAATGAGTCCTTATTGAGCGTATATAGTAAAAAAAAATTGATACTTATAATGTTATGCAGATTTATATGTAATTATTTTAAAACAACATATACATTGTATTTTTTAAAATATAAAATATGAAGGATATAAAGTATAAGGGAGTATTTGTTTATAATCTAAAGTTATTAAAAAACATGAGGCTTATAATATTACACTTAACTCTATATAATTTTTAAAAATTCAACCACTAAAGTTTTATTAATTACCTCATCTTTTAAAAAAAAAATTGTTTTCACAAATTTGACACCTTTTTATGTGTTTTTTAATCAACCAAAATTCTCCACCAAATTTGACACCTATATTTTTATGTGTTTTTTTTATCACAAATTTGACTTTTATTAATCAATCACATCACACGATTTTGCTTACGTGGCGAAATCAAGCTCTTCTATTGGCTTAATTGTTTTTTCAATAAAAATGAATTGACAAAATCACTCCAAAATAATGTAATTCCTTTATGTAACACCCCCAACTTCGTGATACGCAATGAATTCAAACTGGTGTTACTTCATGGCACAACAAATATAATAATAGAAAACGAACTCTAATGGAGTCGTTTTAAAATATTTATCATTCGATTTATATAAATATCGAGTTTACAAAAATGAGGTCCCAGCTTGTTTCACGGTTTACAAAATACATTAAAAGGGTTTTCAACGATAATAAAATTTATAGCCTTCTTGAGTATCCGTGCTCCTCCGTGCACACCTCGATAATATGGACCAAATACATGCTTAAAACTCACAACACAAAGGTTGAGTGAAATTCATAGAGTTTGTTTGATGGTTGAACACATTATGTTGGTAGTGAGAGTTAATTAGACTCACACCAATGGTTTGTGTGGAAACGTAGAGGGGGGGTGAATACGTTACCGTTTAAAAACTTTTAATCTTTAGTATCAAATCGCTTATGAAGCTTGTTATAATATGAAAGTACCAATTATTGTTTGTGACTAATATAAAGCATGGTAAACCAAGTTGTCACACAATCATGAACATCAAACCACATCACAAACAATAGTATAGTGCAAGTATAAAAGTAAAGAGATAAAGAAAGGAAAGTGCAAACCGAACACGAGGATTTATAGTGGTTCGGTCACGGATCTCCTTTCCGCCTACTCCACTCCTCGAGTACCCAACTCGAGAGTTACTTCACTAAATCAACAAGCTCCCTTCTCGCGGAGAAAACCTTACAATCGCCGCTACACTTTTTCCCACAAAGCTAAATACCGGTTCTAGTTCGAGGTAGAACCAACCTAACGCCACCTATACAATATTTCCGACACTAAGCTAGATGTCGAGTTCTTTTACAAGGGTACAACCACTCCCAATATGTTTTATGGCCCAACATAATAAACCTTGTGTTTTATGGCACAAACACATAAACCATCTAATCTAGTTTGGTGAAAGTGTTGTTATGATGCAATGATGTTTACACTAATGATCCATGACACAAATGTCTAATGGATATGAATAACTACTTCTAAATGAACTTCCATTGATAGGAAGACTTCATGATGAAGATCACAAGTTCCCTAAACTTCTTGTGATAGATCTTCAACTTGTGGTGAGTGGGGATGGCTAGATCTCCAAGATTTCCTTGGTTGATCAAAGAGTATGCTTACAACAAAGATGAATGTTAGAAGCATTATGATCATGATCATTAGGGTGTTTAATGTATGTTACTACATTGTTAATGATTGATCTAAATGTATGCAAGAAGGTGGAGAAGATGTGATTTGAAGTGGTGAAGAAATGGGAAAACAATGGGCTTCTATTTATAGCCAAAGTGGTCGAGCGCCACGGACCACGGACCCCTTAAAAGGGTTCCGTCCTTTATACAATTTGGTGCCGTGGGTGCGACATAAAATCTAAAAATCTTTCTTCAAATCTTTCCAAGATATTACCAAATCTTACTAAGATCACATTTGATATATTGAGTGTCAATCTAACCAAAATATTCAAGTGATCTTCCAAGGATTTCAAAGATGATGCATGACATGATGTAACATGTATTTCCATTTTTAGATTAAAAGGTTTATCAAAGTAAACTTTGTAAAATGTATTATGTAACTAGTTGATAAAATGTCTAGTTACCTTTTGAAATACTTGTGAATGCAAATGTAAAATGAGGTTCAAATAGAATGGTTAACCTATTAAAATACTTAGTGACTCTAAACTTATTTTAAACATTCTAAATGATTTGTTAATGGGTTTGATCATAATGCCACATAACAAACATGTACGAACTCGTGTTGTAACATACGAGGACTTGAGACATCGAGAGGTGTTGAATGTATGTTGAGACAAATGTAATTACAAGTAACTTGTACATTTTACGTTATGTATTACAAGTTACATGTTTGTCATCAATCAAAACAAACGAGACCAGATAGATTAAATATCGTAATATTTGCACTAACAATCTCCCTTTTTGATGATGACAAATATATGTAAACGTAATATAAAGTAAAATGTAAAGGTTACTTGTATCCTTACTACCTTTACATTACCTTCTCCGCTTACACTCTTCTCCCCCTTTTGTCGAAACAAAAAGGGCGTGTCCTTGGAGTTTAACTTTATTTCTCCCAAAAAAAGCGAGCTTGCATCATCCCTAGTGAAGTTAAACTGTCCATTTCAAACCGTCCCTTGTTTGGTAGCGGATCCATGGATCAAATAAAGAGGCTTAACCTACATCAAGGTTAGTTTTGTGCAACAAAAATTATGAGAAATATATGAAAAGAAAAATGCATAGCAATGTTAGCCTATTTTCTCCACTTTTATCAAGCACAAATGCTTGTTTGAAAAGTGAGAATGATGCTAAATGCGTGCATGCTCCCCTGACGGTTGCTCCCCTTGTTTGAGGCGTGTGGTATGATTAAAACCTACAAAACAAATATTAGTGCAAAACTATATTCGCCATAGATCGAGTGAGTGTTATACAACAAAGTGTGTATAAGATGCATTCAAGAAATTTTGACGGAGGCTCCCTGCTCTAGGGCCAAGATGAACCTTCAAAATAAATATTAGTATAATAGAAGCTTTGTCTTTAGACAAATATGTCATATACAACCAAGTGTATAGACAATGCAATATGAGTGCTTAAATGATATTCCTCCTTGTTCTAGGGTGTCAAGAAGCACCTTAAAATAAGAAAAATAATTGATGCAAACTTCATCCTTAGATGAGTAAGTTATATACAATCGAGTGTATATGATGATGAACCTACAATGAAAAACATTAGTGCAATATATTTCATCTTTTTCACAAAAAAAAAGATGTATATATGTGATAAATGATATAATCAAAGATCTCATGAAGTGTAGTCTCCTAATTACAATCATAAGAAAAGTGAGAATATAATATGATAAAAGCCTACAAAATAATTCCTAGAAAGAAGATATGAAGTCTTCCACCGGGTGTGCCACTAGTGGTGCTAGTGTTGGTGTCGGTTTACTAGTAGGATTCATGTGGTGATGGTAGATGACTCGAGATTTACAAAAGTAAGTTTTCGCTAATCCATGGTGGTGATGATTAGTGAAAGTGGTGATGGAAGGTGGTGGTGATTAGGTAAGAAGCTATTAAGGAGTTAGAAACTATTATGTATAGCAAAAAAAAAAAATATATATATATATATATATATATATATATATATATGGACTCATGCAATCCTTTCGTAATGTCAAGTGACCAAAGCTAAGAGAAAAAATATGAATGGACATTGCATTTCAATGATTCATAAGGGTTATGATTTGAATGATTTATTGATGCTAACAACCTATTGTTATGAGCAAGTTCTCATATGCTTCAACCCAAGAATAATCAATAATGCGTTCTATCTAAGAATATATAAAAGTGATAATCATGTAGATAAATTCGTTCATTGATTGACACGAATTATAAAAAAGACCTATTCTAGGTGACAATGGGAAAGGTAGTATTAGCATGGTTTTGACAGACATGGATGATTTCACTTTGAAAAGAAGTGAAGACAATATGGAAAATACTAATAATAATAATGAGTACCTATATGAGGATGAGAATGACATAAAAGTGAGAGTTGGATGGACCAACGTGTTGGAAATGGTCGTTTTGATTAATATATCGCTTGCAATCGACAATGACATGCATGATATATGTCAAGCGAGAAAAAGGATAAGATCCTATGATGGTGTTCTAGATAGTGAAGTTGTAAGGTGCTAGTTTAAGGAAAATCCTAGATTCGTTGATTGTGGAGATGAAGAAGTTTGTAGAACACATGATGTGTTTTTCACTTGATGAGGTATTGGTGCAAACTTGTGATATAAGGTTAAAAAGGTTGAACTAGTTGTGGTTTCGTGAACCGATTTTAGCTAAGTGGTGTTTGCCTATGTGTTGGTATTTTAGAGTCTAAGAGACATAAAATTTGACAGAATACAATTATGTGAATGGATTTCTCTCCCCCTTAATTGGTGGACATCCAACATAATGTGTAATGTATCAAATAAGGAATGACAACAAAGTGTTTAGGAGGTTTTTCGGGTTAACGAAAGAGATGAGTTTAGTGATGTTTTTCGAATGATGGTTAGCATACAATGAACTTCATCCTTAAAGTTACGCACTCTTCTCGATTAATACGAGATGATCGTATGATGAGGCATGTGGTTTCCTAATAGGAAGTGAAGAGGATTAGAGTATTGTTATAACTAAATAATGATGGAGGTGATTTTGGAAAGTAGAAGCAAAATGAGATTTGGAAAGAGGTCGGTTGAAAGACAAAATGCAAAGCCAACCTCTAGAACTTAATTCTATATGCTTTTAAACTATATGCAAGTGTAGGGGTCCCATAAAGCATAGTACTAATCTACGAGCAATAAAGGGGATTATGCAAAATGAGCATATAAAAGTTAGAACTAAGTGAGATAACAAATAATTTGTTATCAACCTACAAAACAAATTTGTTAGTGACAAAAGATGTTAACATGATAGAAATCAAATGATAACATATTATATAAGCAAAAACAACACATTGCACTTAGTAGACAAGAAATCACCATACAAGATAGCATCAAGACAATCATATTATGCAAGAATACAACTTTATTCAAGACATTTCATTATGAGATTGTTTTGTCGTTAGACTTAGACACTTAAGCATACTTGGCTTATAAATTAACACAACAATCTATGTGATTAATTTGTAAGATAAAAAGGCTTCTAAAAGTTTGTCATACCAAAAGCACTTTGACATATTATATGTGCACACGTAGCAAACAAATAGTGTGACAAGAAGCAAAAGAAACAAGATGAAAGAGTCATGCAAGCCATGTTTAAGACATAACAATTTGGAGCATGTATCATTTAGATCGTACTACACATGGATATAATGAATGCCAACTAATAGCTTTCAAACACAAATATATCATATCAAAATTATCACGTATCAAAATGACATATTATGAGTTCATAAGTAACATGTTAATCATGCTAAAATAATTCAAAGTAAGTATCATGCAAATAAAGTTTAGGTTTAAACGCTTAGTAGCATGAAACAATAATACAAGCATTATAAAGATAAAACCGCATTAAGGTTTACACATTTGACTTGTTATCAAACACTAAGATAATGTCAAATCAACTTATCGATTAAACAAGAACATGTAATCAACACATGTAAGTGCAATGCAAGTGGTTTTACTAAGGTTTACACATTTGACTAGTTATCAAACACTAAGATAATGTCAAATCAACTTATCGTATCAAACAAGAACATGTAATCAACACATGTAAGTGCAATGCAAGTGGTTTTAAAAGAAAAGTCATATATACTACTTGTTTGATTAGTATTCCTAAGGCGAGGCAAACTATCAATGTTTTAACACTTACTTTAGGCAAGTATAGGAAAACAGATTTTTCAAGTTGGAGAATGAATATGAGACTATTACTAGCGGTGCTCAATTAAGGCTAAACACGACCATTTTACGGGTGATTCCACATACCCAACTTCTCCAGAAGCAATTCAACCGTTAGGTCAAATTGAGTTTCTAGTGCAATAGGTTCTCAAGTAGTCATTCTCATGTTAGAAAAATGGGAACTCCTACTTTTGCATATTAAAGTGCATAAAAGATGATAGTTTACCAATACTTGGCTTAATGTGACTTAACTAATATGCAATATAACTAAGGTGATGAAGACGTCATGTTATACACATGAATTTTAACAATTATGTGTTTGATAGACAATGTGTTTTAATCTTGTGTTTAGAATCTAAAGTTGTTCAAATTATACAGCTAATTGTATGATCTAATGGATGACATCTTGTACTTTAAATGTGAATTGATCATCTAAGACTAGAGAATGGAATATGTTAAACTAAGAACGTTCTCAAGAAAGCTCTTTGGAATATTATTTAACAAGAATCTAAGTGAGGTTACCAACTTCAATAGATCTTGTGTATGCTCTAAAGATGTGTAGTTTTAACCTTGGATGTGCACCGGTTCGAGCAAGGTTAGGTTATGATGTACGCTTGAAAGGAAATAGATACAAATAGTATCTTTCAACAAATGAGATTATCCCATGGGATAAAGTTATCATGCTTATGAAAACAAGTATGACAAGATGAATTGGATATGCTAGTTCACGTAACTTGTAGATGTTTGTTTCAAGATCATTTAGCCAATGAGGTGTAATGAAATCTCTTGTAACACAACTATTTATGTCGCAAGAGTGATGCATAGGATATACAATATCCTTTTAACAAAATGAAAGCTTAACGCATGAATCTTAGTCATAATGTTCTTCAAAACATCATGTTTTCCTAAATGAAGATATGAAGCCAAAGTGTTTGAATCGGATAGTCCCATCTAAATAAACTT
This sequence comes from Chrysanthemum lavandulifolium, assembly GCA_022545495.1. NCBI lineage: Eukaryota > Viridiplantae > Streptophyta > Magnoliopsida > Asterales > Asteraceae > Chrysanthemum > Chrysanthemum lavandulifolium. The sequence goes on along the minus strand of CM040239.1, from coordinate 152,236,480 downwards.
GGTCTCAAGATTATAATCACTAGATGATGACAAGAGGAATTCACTCGAGTTTCTTATGTATACCCTCAAGAGTCATTGTTGCTTGGAGTGTATGATGTTGGCTTTGAGATTGCATTTTAACATATGTTGTTAAAATGTTGATTTGAGGTTTAATCTAAATTTATGCAGAAGTTTAACGACAAAGTATTACTAATACTTTGATAATTTAGTAGGTAGTACTACTTATACCTAGTGGAAATTGACAACAATTACCAAGAGCACCATGCTTATTTGATAGTTGAGGTTCTAGCCATAATGAATTATCTAAGTCCTTATATGTTGGAAATGATGTTTGAGTTTGTTCAAACGCATTTGATTCGTACAAGTGTTGGACACAAGGGCTTTTGAGCAATACACTCAACTAATTCAAATGATGGTAAGGATGGTGGATTGGTTGATCTAGGTGGTAGGTCTTCTAGTGTCTAAATAAGGATGTGGTGATGTAGGGGTTTGTTGTGCTATGGAGTACTTAGGTTGAATATTTGTCCATAGATGTTGAACACAAAAATACGGATACTAATTCTTATGGTTCATTGGTTGCTACAACTAGTGGGTGAAGTGCTTGAAGTTTTGGTTATGTTTATGAAGCTTAGGGGCTGAGGTATAGGTTCACCTTGAAAGGGCACGTTTAATTTAAAGTATACTCTGGAAGTTCATGAGCAATACGGTTAATGGTGCCAAAAGATGGAAGAGGGATAGTAGGTGTCAAAGAGGGATAAGTGGCACCGTGGTTGTTTGTTTTGGATAAGTGTTTCAACATGTGTTGTTAAAATACTTGGGTGTTGATTTTTCGGATATGACTTTTAATGACTACAATCGTAAGTCGCATATACTTGAATATTTCGGATGAAATACTTAAGTTGTCAATCCTAATTTGTTGAGATTATAAAGCTTAGATTGAACTCAAGGATAACAAGACTTGATAATATGTATTTAACATATGTGCGAGTTATGACTCGATGTAAATACTTATCGCCTTGAAGGATGACACATTATTTTCATGTTAACCAGTGAGGCAATATACAAAACAATATCTATAGTCATATGTTAGACTTGTGTATGATATCTTTGCAAATAATGAGTCCGTGTTTATTAGTCTCGTAAGTCATCTAAGTCATCCAAAACGGGTGAGGAGATGTTGGTGGTGTTGCACAAAGTTTGATAGGTACAAGCTTTGGAGACTTTGGTAGTGAAGTTGTTTTGGATGATGGTGGGTGATTTTGGTGATGGAGTTGGAGTACTCAAGTTTAGAAAGTTCACATCTTGAATGGGTGATGAGATGTTGAGAGGTAATGAGTCTGAGGATGAAGAGCTCAAGTTAATGAAGCAACAAGATCGAATGCTAATCCTAGTGGTTTTCTTAAGTGGCTTATTTGAGGTTAAGGATTTAGTCATTTTGACTTTGCTTTAAGAAATGCTAAGCTTGAGGAAAAGTAATGAAGGTGTGAAAATGATTGTCTTGAATGTGTCGATTTATGGAACTAAGGATTCATGGATTTGATGTTAATCCATACAAAGATGGTAGTTTAATGAGATGGAAGTGTCTAAGATCATGTCAAACATCCTAAGTTAATCCATTGAGGATGTGTTGAATGAGATATGAAAGATAAGTATTAACAACAATCCTAGAAACGAAATTTGGTAAATTAGATTGCGGGATTTAGTAAAATTCAACAACTTACCTATAGGATCCACGGCACCATTTCTTTACACGACGGAACCCTTAAATTGGTGCCGCCGGTCCGCCTGCATGTATGACGGTACCAAATGCATAACAGACGGTACCAACATTTTGGTGCCGTCGATCCGTGGACACCGTAAAAGTTCATGCACCCATTTTTAGGCGTCGGGGAGTTTTCCAAACCTAAAATTTTGCTTAAAACATGTGACATTAATTACTTCTAGTTAGGAAAAGTCGATAACACATATACAAACATAGTGGAGCATAGACTTTGACCAGGACTAACGATTTTCACATAAAAGTGAAAATGGGTAAAATTTGATAACACACTTGTGCTATCCACCTGCATAAACCGTTAGCATACAACATTGTTTTAAGTCATATTATCATCCTACAAAGTAAAACAAACAAATTACATCATACAACATTGTTTTTGTCCTTGTACCAAACACTCTCTTAAAACCTTCATTTTTCAAAGTACTTGACTAATTTACTTAGTACTCATTGCTAAGTGAGTTATGACATTTCATAAGTTATGCGAGATGTTAGTATAACCTATGCAAAGGAAGTGATCTAATTCTACAAGCGATGGTAAAACAATTTTCCAACTTAGTGCACAAAATCTAGCAAATATCCTATTGTGCAAGATTGACACTTATATTATGCAAACAAATAAGTGTAAACAACAATTTGAAAATAAGCAAGCAACATATATGCAAACAACATAAGCAAGTGGTCATTTAGCATAGCATAACAAGAAAGACACTTTTCGTCATTTTATGCTTAAATATGACGATGTATACCAAGCTTGATTAGTTTCCTTTAAACATATTACCAAATTAACTAGTTTCAAAAGAAGTTGTATCAAAGTTCTAAGAATACCAACTTAAATTGTTTGATTCAAAATTTGAGTTTTTATGTTAAAGCGAAACTTAATATTTTAGACATATTGTAGTATTTGGTCTATTTTACTTATTTAAAATTAGACTCAGGCCATGAAAGTATTTTTAAGTGAAAGTAGACTCAATTCCCTTTAAAATGATAGGTGGCTCGACTGCACGGACTTACGGTTAATTAGTTATGATTTTTGAAGTTGCCAAAACAATCAGATATCAGCATGACGGATTCCACGGAACCAAATAAAGGGATCCGCCTTTATAAGATTTGGTGCCGTGGTCCTCTCGAGACAGATTCACCAAAACTAGTATTTGACATAGAGAAAACGTAAAGCGACTTACTAGATTTCATAGTAAACATATAATACACATATTTAACAACATATCTACTTATGTAACTTATCTTAAACATTTACGGAGGTGATTTTTCAACTAGATTTATAGTTATCCCAAACACTCCTTTAAAATCATATTTCTTCAGTAAATTTTCTATGAGCACACAATATAATACTTACAAGTTCTTTCAACAAACTTTTATTTTATTTTTCAAGAAAACCTTCAAGCTTGTATACAAAGTTACATTTAACAACAAAATTTCTAAGTATAACAAGCAAATCATTTTTCATATTATTTTCCGCTTCAATGGTAATTTGATACATGGATCGTACTCATTTTAAAAACCATTTGTTTTGAAAATACGAGCTACGTGGCTCGTACCAATTGTGGAATCGTAGAGGGGGTGAATACGCTACCGCTTAAAACTTTTAATCTTTAGTATCAAATCGCTTATGAAGCTTGTTATAATATGAAAGTACCAATTATTGTTTGTGACTAATATAAAGCATGGTAAACCAAGTTGTCACACAATCATGAACATCAAACCACATCACAAACAATAGTATAGTGCAAGTATAAAAGTAAAGAGATAAAGAAAGGAAAGTGCAAACCGAACACGAGGATTTATAGTGGTTCGGTCACGGATCTCCTTTCCGCCTACTCCACTCCTCGAGTACCCAACTCGAGAGTTACTTCACTAAGTCAACAAGCTCCCTTCTCGTGGAGAAAACCTTACAATCGCCGCTACACTTTTTCCGTACAAAGCTAAATATCGGGTTCTAGTTCGAGGTAGAACCAACCTAACGTCGCTTATACAATATTTCCGACACTAAGCTAGATGTCGAGTTCTTTTACAAGGGTACAACCACTCCCAATATGTTTTATGGCCCAACATAATAAACCTTGTGTTTTATGGCACAAACACATAAACCATCTAATCTAGTTTGGTGAAAGTGTTGTTATGATGCAATGATGTTTACACTAATGATCCATGACACAAATGTCTAATGGATATGAATAACTACTTCTAAATGAACTTTCATTGATAGGAAGCCTTCATGATGAAGATCACAAGTTCCCTAAACTTCTTGTGATAGATCTTCAACTTGTGGTGAGTGGGGATGGCTAGATCTCCAAGATTTCCTTGGTTGATCAAAGAGTATGCTTACAACAAAGATGAATGTTAGAAGCATTATGATCATGATCATTAGGGTGTTTAATGTGTGTTACTACATTGTTAATGATTGATCTAAATGTATGCAAGAAGGTGGAGAAGATGTGATTTGAAGTGGTGAAGAAATGGGAAAACAATGGGCTTCTATTTATAGCCAAAGTGGTCGAGGCGTCTGACGACCACGGACCCCTTAAAAGGGTTCCGTCCTTTATACAATTTGGTGTCGTGGGTGCGACATAAAATCTAAAAATCTTTCTTCAAATCTTTCCAAGATATTACCAAATCTTACTAAGATCACATTTGATATATTGAGTGTCAATCTAACCAAAATATTCAAGTGATCTTCCAAGGATTTCAAAGATGATGCATGACATGATGTAACATGTATTTCCATTTTTAGATTAAAAGGTTTATCAAAGTAAACTTTGTAAAATGTATTATGTAACTAGTTGATAAAATGTCTAGTTACCTTTTGAAATACTTGTGAATGCAAAATGTAAAATGAGGTTCGAAATAGAATGGTTAACCTATTAAAATACTTAGTGACTCTAAACGTATTTTAAACATTCTAAATGATTTGTTAATGGGTTTGATCATAATGCCACATAACAAACATGTACGAACCTGTGTTGTAACATACGAGGACTTGAGACATCGAGAGGTGTTGAATGTATGTTGAGACAAATGTAATTACAAGTAACTTGTACATTTTACGTTATGTATTACAAGTTACATGTTTGTCATCAATCAAAACAAACGAGATCAGATAGATTAAATATCGTAATATTTGCACTAACAGTTTGAAAACAAAACAGTAATTATTGTTTGATACGGCTGCCTCAAGTATATGATACTTGAGCCCGCTTTTGTTTGTCACCAAGCTCATGCAACCAAGGCGTTAACGTGTTCCAATATTAATTGGAGAAACTGTTGGTACTTGCCCTAATAGGTAAAATTTCCGTTTTTACCTAATGTTACAAAAATATAGTGCGTTTGTTTGCCTACCCGGTCAACACAAACGGGATTCGTCAATCCCTATAGATCTATTCACAATATTCGTGCTCACTCTCTCCAGTGATTAATGGTTCATGATTTAGGGACTTATGTTTGGCAAATGATGGTTACTTAGTGACAATATGACAATCAGATAAACATACAGTTTGTAAGCAATATGTTCGATTTAAAATAAAGCATGTATTTCCCCCAAGGGTTTGTAAAACAATTAAGTAATAGAAAGCGGTGCTATGAACTCACCTCAGAGTAAATGATATCAAATGTATAATGAGAATGATGGATATGCCGTGAGAACTTCTACGAGAAACCTAGAATAGGATGTTGCGACTTAGGTTTGAAATAATGATGCGAAATAAATAACAAGCCTATATACGTCTCTATGTTGATCATGATGTAGTCATTTATAGTTCGTTGCTTATAGTAACAGTTTAGTATGTGTAAACGTATTTAGTTTATAGATATCGTACTACCGTTCGGGCCATCACAATTCAGAGGTCATGTAGTAAACGTTCGAGGAGCTAGGACACTTTAATTCGTAAATCCATCAACTCGTCGATCCGTTTACCCAAATGAAACCCCTCACATGAAGCTCCCTAGTATTGTAGCACTTAGGGGGGAGGGAGTGGGATCGGGTAGATGGATCGGTTTGATCTACCCGATCGGCAACACCAATCCTTCCACATCGGGTAGGGCAATCGAGTAGATGGAGCGGTTTGTGAGCTCGAGCGGTAATGGGTGAAGAAATTTGAAAAAATCGACCGTTGGGGACCCTTTTGGGATGTAGCCGTTGCTACTTTTCCAAAAAAAAAAAAAAAAAAAAAAAAAAGTTTTCCCTTTAAAACCAAATACAAACTCATTTTTCAAAATAAAAACACAAAACACAAATAAAACACACACTAATCTTTCAAAACACAAAACCATGGATCCAAGAAGAGGTAAAAACTTACACCAAGGTCAAGGTCGGTCTCAACCCGTTCAACCGCAACCATAACAAACTCCGTTAGGGTTTAGCCAATTTTATTCTCAAGCATCCCCGAATCAATTTTACGTTCCACAACCCCCATCTCCACATCAATTTTACCAATATAATATGGGTCCTCCTCAAATGAATCTACAACACTACAACATCACTACTACAAGCGAGTTCTCCCCGTTCTTAAACAATGACGATGACGTAGAGTACGTACCCGAAACACAACAACTACCAAACGAAGAAGACGAAGATGAGGAAGTTCAAGAAGTCGATCCGAGAGGGAAGAAAAAACCTTCACGGAGGAGGCCCCGTGAAGTTTGGTCGCCGGCACAAGAGGAGGCTTTGGCGAAAGCATGGATTCAAATCTCCGAATGTGGTGTTGTCGGTAATGAACAAAAGTCCACGGTTTTTGAAGCGGTTCTCGAGCATTACGAGGCAACTTTGGGTTCGAGTTCACGAACTTTCATCGTTGAATACCAAGTGGAGAACAATGAACACGGCCATGGGTATTTTCAACGGCTACTACCTCAAGCGGTACAAGCTATACTTTTTATTTTACATAATCTATACTTTATTATTTACAATTACATTATTTTGTTTAAGCAATACTTTTTATTATTTTGTATATAATGTAGAAACGCTAAGGCTAGTGGGTGCAACGACTTGACGCGTGAGGTGTCAGAGTCGGATTACTATACAAAAAAAAAGACAATTTACTCATACCTTGGCGTGGGAGGTTGTCGAGGTCATGACAAATGGACGAGCAAGAATGTTTTCAAGATATTGGCATGTCGACAAGCAATTCTTCAAAAGGAAGTCGGTGGAGTATGAATCGGCAAGCAACACCATTCCCGACATGAATGAAGACCCCACCCTCCACTTGAATCAAGAAAGATGAAAAGAAGCAAGGCGCATCCTCTCTCATCGATCTCAAGTGTTGCGGATGAAATCAACGCCTACACACAAAAGAAGACACAATATTTGGAAGAAAAACGCGAGATGGCGAAACAATTGTTGGCTACACAACTCGAGGGGGCGAAGTTCAAGAATACACAACGGGAGATGAAGTTTTTTTTGGAGCCGCATGATCACATTCGCGATCCCGCTATGTTGGAATTAGTTCTTACCAAAAAACGTGAACTTGCGGCCAAACACGGATGGGCTTGCAATTTTTAAATTGTAGTTTCAATTTTTTTTTAGGGTTTTGTCCGTGAAATAGCAACGTACTTTCAACTTTGTTCCATTTTAGTACGTGTACTTTTTTTGTTCCAACAATGTAACGTACTTTCGTGTTTTGTTCCATTTTAGTACGTCAAAGTCTGAGCTACGGTTAAGAAATGAGTTTCTAGGTTAAATGTCTACGTGGTTTTAGCACATAAATGGTCGACTTAATGCAACGTACTTTCGTGTTTTGTGCTACCTTAGTACCTCAAAGCACGGCCACCGATAAAAGTCATTTTGTCATTTTTACGTTTTCATCTTTTTTACGATTTCACCGTTTTTACGTTTTAAATCATTTTTAACGTTTTTACGTTTTCGTGAGTTTTTTTTTACGTTTTCGTCCGGGTTTTTACGTTTTCATCTGGTTTATTTACGTTTTCGTCTATTTTTTAACGTTTTCGTCCGTTTTTTTACGTTTTCGTCTGTTTTTTTTATGTTTTCATCCGTTTTCGTCCGACTTTTTACATTTTCATCTTATTTTTTACTTTTTCGTCCATTTTTTTTACGTTTTCATCCATTTTTTAACGTTTTCGTCCGTTTTATTACGTTTTCCTCTGTTTTTTTTACGTTTTCCTTTGATTCTTTATGCTTTCGTCCGTTTTTACATTTTTGTCCATGGAGGAAAACGTAAAAAAAGGGATGAAAACGTAAAAAATCAGACGAAAATGTAAAAAGTCGGACAAAAACGTAAAAAATCGGATGAAAACATAAAAAAACAGACGAAAAACCTAAAAATAAAGAAAGAAAACGTAAAAACGGGAAAAATGTAAAAACAGAAAACGTAAAACCGACGAAAACGTGAAAATGGAGGAAAACATAAAAAAGGATGAAACGAAAAATCGACAAAATGTAAAATTGGATGAAAACGTAAAAATCGGACGAAACATAAAAAATGACAAAAGCGTAAAGAAGAAGAAAGAAAACGAAAAGGGAAAAACGAAAAAGCAGAATGACGTAAAAAACCAGACGAGAACGTAAAAATCTCGGAAAACGTAAAACCAAACGAAAACGTAAAAATAGAAAAAATGAAAAAAGGTAAAAAAGCAGACAAAACCGTAAAAACGTAAAACGAAAAAAAAAGACGAAAAAAAGCATAAAAACAAGACGAAAAGAAGCGTAAAAATCTCGGAAAGCGTAAAAACCAAACGAAAACGTAAAAACGAAAAAAGCAGAAAACGTAAAAACCCGGACAAAAGCGTAAAAATCTCGGAAAGCGTAATTGTGATACTCCACAAATCACGGGGACCATTCATGTAATTAAATCAAACAAAGTAGGTCGCTTTGTGTTCATTATCCCAGAAAACAAACTCGCACGCATTAAAGTAGCGCAAACCCGAAAGTACGTTACATTGTGGAACAAAAAAGAACACGTACTAAAATGGAACAAAGTTGAAAGTCATTCTTAGTGTGAACAAAACCCTTGTTTCTAATTTCAACTTATGTAATGTTTTTTTTTTTTTTTTTTTTTTTTTTTGTTGTAGTTTCAATTTTAAGTTGTAGTTTTTAAGTATTATGTAATGTTTTATTTTTAATGAAATGGTATGTTTTTATTTTAAACATTGTTTGTGATTTTATGTTAAAAAAAAAAAAAAAAAAAAAAAAAAAAAAAAACGGTATTGTGGTACCACTCCTCCAATCGGGTAGTGTTAGGGTAGAATTGAGTAGTTTTGAGTTGGAGGTTTTATCAGATAGAGGTGATGTGCACACCAGGGTATTAGGTACCACCCCTCCTCCCTTAGTAGATAAGACATATGTTTTGTTTATTTATCATAAGTGTCATATGGTTATACGGTTTGTAAAGTAGGTTTAGTTGTTTTTCGTAATTCGGTTCTTGCCGTTTTCAAAGTAAAGTGAAAGTTGTGAAATCCTTAGGCTGTTTGGTTATTTGGAAATTTATTGGCGGTTTATAAGTTCACGTCATTTCATAAATATGATCATTTGATAATGTACGTATATAAAGTTATGTCGTTTGGTTTGTGTTGGTGTTGATTTGCAAAGGTTAACACCTTAGTTAACGGTGTTGGGTAAATAAGCCTCGAGGCTTTAGCCATGGCCTTGTCGTGGCTTTGGTCTTGACTACCATGGTCTTGAGACTCAGCTTTGACCTTAACCGTGGCTGTGGTCTTGGCTTATGGCCATTAGGCCTTTTGGTTTGCCTTTAGTTGTGACAAAAGTATAGTCGTGAGACTATATATAGGGCAGTTTCAGTTTTTGAAGAATAATGGCCTATTTAAGCGTTTTCAGGGCCTGAGCTCCTTTAATATTGCAGGAAAACGTCCTTCCGGACAACTTTCGTGTTTTAACTTTTTGATGAAACAGACCAGAAGGGCCTCGTTCAAAATGGACAGCTGCTTAACAGCTTGTTTTTGGCAGTTTCGGTGTTTTAGTTTCACCAACTTCTTTTGGCCGTATCTTTTGACTCGTGTACTCATTTTGGGTGATTCAAATTGCTATGTTTCCCTTTTAAAGTCCTCTTTAACAGTATGTAAGTGTCTAATATCATGGTTATACTATTTTGGTCGTATTTCACAATATATGTCACTAGTTTTCTTGTTTACATCCATTTAGCTAACATATGATTCATTTAACTTGTTTTAGTGGTTTTTGTACATCATGATCACAATATAAAGACCATATATAGCATATAAAAAGTATGAAAACATAGTAAAAATGATGAGTGAGCTAGGCTTGTCTTACAACTTTTGGCTTTCACTTAAGAAAGGAAATCAAGAAAAGAACTAGGACCACTAAACCTAAGCTTTCAACCAATCAACACAACCCTTGCTAGCCTTGATAAAACCCTTGTAGAAACCTTATGTACTCAGCCCCTAGACCCTTGTGTAGCTCTTAATTCATCCATGAAATCACCAAACAAACTAGAGATTCATGTAGGGAATAACTATGCCTTCAACTTTGGTATGTAACTTGGAACATGGAAATCAAAGGATCAAGGGTTTTTGAATTGTACGTAGGGAATTTATTTGTGAAGAGAAAGGAAGAGATGAGAGCCCTTTTTATAGTGTGTTGAGGAAGTGCTAGGAAGGTGTCTTAAGGAGGTTACTTTGGAAGACTTTAAGAAAGCTTAGTAACTAAGACTTAACACATGTAATGATTCTAAGTGAACAAGGCTTATCACAAGCCAACAAGGCATGTGACACACCGTAATACACGTTCATAAGGGATAAGGAGTGACTAGATGATCAAACTTGGTATTATCTAGTTTACGGAGTGAGTTTTGGTCCCGTTAATCGCTAACCGTAAGTTGTTAAGCCATAAAACGTAAAATCGGGTATCGTAAAAATACGAAACTTGCAGGAATGATGAAACTCATCATTATACTCTATATAAAAATATAAAATGAATGATAAGTCTCATTGGGTGCAAAAACGTTGCTTAAAGCTGGAAACACGGGTCAAAAACACGTAATTCGCAATTTATCGAGAAGAACGATTTCGTGAAATGACCGTGAATTTATTTAAAGTAGACTAAAATTAGTCTATAAGTGATATGAGATATCAAAATGTGGTTTTAGTTATCGTGGGATAACTTAACGATGACGTGAAGTCTAAAAGTTACGCGATTTAAGCAAAAATGTAGAGCGTTACAAGGTTAATTTCTTTATGGTCAAAGGAGGAGGAAATATGTTTGACTTTTCAAAAATGTAAAAGTGTCAAAACATCTTAGAAAACAGTCACGTGAATGGTTAAGTGCGGGTCCAAGTAGAATTATTTAAAATGTAAGTTTAGTCTCGCACAGCTCGGGGTTTGTTTGGTAACATTTACATGAAATCTTAAAAATTCTCTAATTGATTATGAGTGATCTAAAAATTAATCGATATAAGGAAAATTGTCGAGTTGATTTTAGTTATGGGGATGTTTAAATGGTGTTCGACCAAAGCGAAACTTTAAGGCGATGTTTTCTTAATAACTTTTGCGAAGATGATCTAACGGTTGTCAAACTCTCGAGTTATTACTAAAATAAATTAACTTACGAGAATGTGAAATAAAAATTTTACGGGATGAATAGTGAAAGTGAATAGTAACTTTTCAAAAAATGAAAAGTAACTTAAAAATCTGAGTTGTTACACTTTATTATATAAATATATATATAAAAGATGTGTTAACGAAATATAGTTTCAAAGAAAAAAAAAAAAAAAAAAAAAACATATATTTTGATGATATGTTTATCGGTTTATCTAAAATTTTGTGCAAAGAACAAGCTAATTTTATTTAATTTTTTTACTTGCATGTTTGTATACGCATATTTGTATGACTAAATAAGACTATTCGTAATTGGTGGCCGGACACTCGGTCGGTCTATCCACTGCAAACGAATCCTCCCATGACGACAGGACCAATTAGACGCGCCCCCCCCTCCACCCTCCCTTGTTTTTGTGTGGTTCGATCGGTTAGGCGGCCGATCTTGGCATTTGGTTTTTGTGTGGGTTATATGTTTTTATGTTGTAATTGGGTCGTCTTACTACGAGCTTAGGGTCATGTGTTTGATATTAGAGAAAGAAACTGATGTGGCAAAGTGTCCTGGTCATGGGTTGAGTTTCATTACTACTAGTCTAAAATACTCATTAGAAGTGGAATTTATACACTACTAAGTTTCGTGTATTTCGTGCCCCTGTTTCTGAGTCCTGAAATGCAAGAAAAGAAGATGTACAAATGGGGAAAAAAAAGAGAAAATGAAATATAGTATCGAGTTAGAAGAGAAAAATGATCGATTTTACAACCATATCCTATATTATATATACATTTTATGTTTTTGTTTAGTGAATGTATCATAAGTTTCCTAATTAATTTTACTTTCAAATAATCTGACTTTTTGGAATAAATTTTTTGAAAATAGATTCAACTAAATTTTTTTCTCTGCTGAAAATACTTGAGAATACAAATTTATTTTATTTTCTTTCCGCTTCTAATCTTTTCTTTCAAAACTAAAACTCGAGAAAGTAGATACGATGCAATGCAATTTATGGGCCTGTTTGGCAGGCATTTATTTGAAGTTTTTTTGGGCTAACTGTGTTTTGTTATAAAAATAATCTCTTCCAAAAAGTAGGCTACATTTGGATACATCAAATTGTTTTATTTTAAACAAGTAGCTCCAAAAAGAAAAAGCTAATTCATGAAGCTTTTTAAATCTTTAGGGGTCGCTAGAACATAAAATTATCATAATGACTTATAATTACACTTAACAACTAATTTACCAAACACTTTTATTAAAAAAAAAAAAAAGATACGGTTTGTAGCTACGTATTATTGATTTGCTTTACAACTTACAGCTTACAGAATACAATTAATTTTGCCAAACATACTACATTAAAGTTGAGTATAATTTCATTTTCATCATTCCAAAGAAAATGTAACATATTCGCTCAGTTTTATCAAATATCATGTAATCATAACTAGGGGTGTCATTCGGTCGAATTCGGTCGGTTCGAATTGGTCGGTGGGTCAAGCCAAAATATATTCGAACCGACCCTATTTGAATTCGGGTTGGTCGGGTTCGGGTCAAATCGGGTCGGGTCAAGTTGGGTTCAGGTCAAGTCCATTTATATAATTCTAGAATTTAATTTCTTAAATTTAGAACCAAACGTTATGAATATAATGTCTATTGATTTTAAAAGGTTATTATATTCATACAAGAGAAGCGATCTAATATCGTACATTTTATAGTTGGATTTACACATTTTCTTTTTGTAATTCATTTTGTTTTTAATGCGAGTCATTATATAGAATGAAAATGAATATAAAACCAAATATATGAAGCGAATATATGTTAATGCACTAATTTGGGTCTTTCAATTAAATAAAGATTGGGAAAAGTTAAAAAAAATAAAAAATAAATAAAAATAAATAAATTTAAGTCGGGTTAGTTGGGTGCGACCGAACCGAATTTTCAAATATTTTGAACCCGATACCGATACCGACCCTAGTTCGTACTCGGGTTAATCGGGTTGACCGATCGACTGAATGGATTTTGGACTGAAAGAATCCGACCGAATATCCTTCGTCGGGTTCGGTCCGGATCGGCCTGGAAATATGACACCCCTAATCATAACCATGTTCGCTCTAAAAAATATATATGCAAAAGAAACGGTGAAAAATTGTTTCGGATATGTGTCATAGATGGTTTCTCATTTTAATCGAGTATGCATGTCTTAATATCTTTATCAAAATTACGTGTAGTAAAAGCTACCACTTAACTTTTATGTTAAGCTTATGTTTCGATAAATTGTTATATGTATTAAAAAAAATAAAATTTAATAAATGTGTTCATACATTTTTTATTAGCCATTCATTTAAAATACGCCACCAAACTAGAGTTTATAGACACTAAAAATACTTGACCAAAGTAGAGACTTGTTTATTACATTTCGTTTCAATTTTAGCCAAGTGATATGCCGTATGCGTATGAACTATGCACCGTCTATGAATTTATTATGGCGTTTAAAACACTAAAATGTCGATATCAACCTTATCCAAGCCACATTACACTGTTGTGGGTACGGACCGGACCGACTAAAATCAAACCGAAATGAAAAGACTCAAAATACTGAATCGAGGATCAGACCGAAATGTTCGGAGAGAGAGAGAGCCGAGGATCGGACCCATATATGTTCAGTCCGGTCTGATCAGTCCAATTTGGATCGATGCGCGTTCTATCATTCTCAGCCCTACATTACACCGTAGTACATGAGGGTAATTTTGTAATTTAGTTGCCCTCTACCTACGTACTTCCACACTACAAGTTATCATCCCCAACAACTACCAGTATTTTAAACTCTTTCGTTAATTGTAAACGGATTAAATCCCGTATAAGATATAGTATTTGATTTGCATTTATTCTTATAAAATATATGCGAGCTTGCTAAATGATTTGGTTAAACTTCTGAAAGAAGATTTATTTTGAAAATATGTGCATATGTTTCTAAGTTTCTTGTTAAGTGGTTTATCAAAAGGATATGTCTATCCTCTATATTGGCTACTTTTATATTTACTAGAAGGGTACTCACGTAATGCGGCGGCGGGTATCCGATGACTATTTTTGTGGCAAACAAATGTTTTTCATTTTAAACTTCTCTATTTAGCATGTCCTAAAGAGATATATTTTTCAAAAGTAGCTCGTCTAAATTATTAATAGTGTAAGGTTAACACTTTTATTTTTCATAATTTTAACATTAAATTGGTGGTTATAAGTTTAGTGAGTTTTTCTTATAAACAAATTCATTAAAATGTATCATTATTGGAGGGCGGTTACATATAGTTTAAATGAGACTTAAATTTTCAGATTTTACATTAATTTTCTACTTTTCCTTTTACATTAATGTTTTTGGTCTTAAAATTTTAAGACTTACTTTTATAGGAAGTCCAAAATGTTTTATAATGTAGATAATCATTATTTATCTCGTTCACATTAACTCTATTTTTGGCACATAAAGGTTCATTGCAAAACTCTCTTAAAAAAGAACACGAACCTACAAACTATTATTTATATATGTGACACATACATATAGATAATTGTGTCAAAAGCTGATCAAAAGTAATTTTTTCCAACCAAATTTTCGAACAAGGTGTTCATGAGTGTTAATAATCAACAAACTGTTGTTTAAGTATAGTATAAACCAATTGCTATGCCTAAAAACAGATGGTATTGTCACAAAATCATAGGTTAACTAGAAAAGAGAAACTCATATAACATTTAACATTTTAGCTGAATGCAATATGAATAATGTTAGACATACTAATATTAATTTGGGATCATGTTTACAAATTGATGTCTTCAAAAACACATCTAAATCCACTTTTTGTGGTTTGCCGAATTCTAGGGTTTAATTATTAGATTTTGCACACAATTTTAAACTCCACCTCAAGCAAACATATCATCTCATTTCCCTCTAAAAATAATGGCCATTACACAAAATGCTTGTCATTTTTAAGAAAGTGTAGCAGTTGTGCGGTTTATTAAGTGCTAGGAGAATATATGCGTAAAGCGATGATATATGGCAGCAAATATTGTACTTGTGAAATCGTGTTTTTGATTTGACCCTTAATGCAAATTATTCCATTGACATAAACTATTCTAGAGAAAATTATTCCATTGCAGTATACTGAACCATAACCTTCAGTGGGACATGATGAATTATCACAAAATACTACCTTGGGCCCTGGTTCCTTTACATATTTGTGCAGATACTCCTTAACACCAGTCATGCTTCTTGAGCATCCACTATCTAGATGCCAAATAGGCTCCCTGGCGTGTCTCTGCACAAATAGTAAACTGGATTAGTTTCTCTTGTTGACCCACATACTAGTGGGTTTGGGTCTAAAGGTCCGCTTGAATTTGGAAATTGACTCATGGTCGGTGGTTGAGTGCATTGTGCTACCACGTGTTTTGCATTGGTATCGAGGATGTCTCGGTGATTCGAGGTTGTTTGGAACTTCTCCTTGCTTGGATGACAACGTCATCTTGAGATGTCTCATGAGTTTGGATTTCGCAAATATCACAAATGTGTTCATGAGACAATCATCCCGATGATGATCATTGAAGCCACGGTGTGGCAAGGAGAAAAGGGTTTTTCTATACTTGTGAGTCGATTTGGAGGTTGAAGCATCTTGATGACCAACATTGGTATAAATTGCTTTCTTGGTGAACTTACATATTGTAAGTGATAAGAAGTTCATGATCATCCTTTTTGCGCATCATACAAAAAGGATTCTATAGCGATTAGTGGTATGACCGGTATAGTGGCACGATCACACTTATTTGGTCTTGTTGGTGGATTTTGACCTTGATGAACTAAAGAGGTGACTTAGTTTCCTTGATTGTTGAATCGGGAGCTTTTCGATGGATTCCATCTTATCGATCGCCTTCCTCACAAGTTCGATCCAGTTGTTTGAATTTGGTTTGCTTGAAGGAACCGAAGATGTGGAAGTCTCGGTGGGAGTAGATTCTTGTTGGATTGGTTTTGTTGGTCTTTTCGGGATGGTTCTACCAAGTCCGACATTTCTTTTGGTGAGTGAGGATTGAATTGTAGTGGAGTAAGCTCGAGCTTGTGCGGCACCACGAAGAGGTTTAGGGGAAGGCGGTGCATTAGATTACCGCCTGACTCTGTGGATGTGTTCGGTACTCACGGGTACATCAGGAGTCCAAGCATGCTCTTAAGAGCTTGACTCTCGAGCTCTAGTATTCTTCCGAATCGAAATTTGGAAGCTTACTCGTGCTTTACCAGTTCAATCCAATCACCGGCTTGGAATTGTCAACATATTGGTAATCATGCCACCAGACACAAATAGATTTGGACTCGGTCTTTGTTGAGAGTCGGGGAGATGGTCTTCATCTATGATTCTCTTTTTGCTACTGGGGGCACCCACAACATCAAAGACCCTTGGATTCTTAGCAGTCCAACTTTCAATGATATCTTTTTCCTTTTTAAGTTCATCTTGAAGAGCCTGATTTCTTTTAACTAGTTCAGTGTTTTGAATTTGCAAAGTGATAGCCTCAAGCTTATTTTGTCTTAAAAGAAGCAGTTCATCCCTACACTTGTTCAATTCAAAACTTAGCTTGTTATATTTTGAAAAAAGGTTTAATCGTTGCTCTTCTACAAACTTAAGATCAACATTGATATAGTTCATATAGGACTGCCAATTAGAATCATCATCCATAAAAAGTAAAATGTTTACCTTCTTCATTGTGATGTTGACCCATTCTCCATTCCCGGCATGATTTTTCCCAACGACTAGCTTGTCCTCTTCTCGAGAGCCATCGATGCACCGACTTGCACCATTTCATCGTCGAGAGGCGGCTCTTCATCCAAGTCGAAGACTTGAAGAACTAGGCATTTGTTTTACCATGCATGCATTTAATGGTGTTTGTTGTTTCGAGGGTGACCTCAGCGGTGCTAGCTTGGCTTTGACTTTCCTGCACTTAGCTTCAAAATCAACAATTTTACTTTGATCGGACTTGTTTTGAAAATTTTGATGAGACCGATAGATTTTTGGTTGAAATTTGCTAAAGCACGAGGACCGATTTGACCACGATGGTTTGTATGGGGTTACGAAATTGTTTTGAAAAAGCGGTCTTTGGCAAAATGACCTCTTTATGACACTTAAAGCATTCGGTGTTCTCATTTGCTTTAGCATTTGAAAACCTTTGTTTCTTTTATAAACCTCCAGGAGTTAGCAAGGATTGCCCTTTTCTCGAAATTCAATGTTCATATCATTTAGGTACTCTCACTAGCTCTCTCATCGTGCTCATCATTTGAATTTTCCGAAAATCTTGAACCACATTTGTTAGAATAAAAGCGATGAGATGGGTGTTGAAGTGGTGGTCGGGACTTCTTGACTTCCTAAGACTTCTTTAAGTCGGTATCGCTGCATTGATGAGGTTTTCCTCATGGACAAATTTCCATATATTTCGTGAAGTTCAAGATTCGGATATGATTAGCATTCCTAAGTCCCCGAGAAATTCACCACTTCTCGTGGAGACTATTGACAAAACCAACATTGATTTCATGTTTGGACAACTTTACACCATCATTAGACAGTTCATTTTAAAAGAGTTCATGCATCGTGTAAGTTTGAGACAGTTTCGAGTCCTTAGCCACAAGGTGTTATACTCAAATTTCGGGTCCATTATCATGTTTTCCTTGGTATCATATGGGCCTTCATGATCGTGGACCGGTCATCCCAGTTTGTTTAGTGTACTACGACTTATAACCGACTCCATAATATCATCAGAAGACATGATATGATGATACTTTTGAGTCTTTGGTCCCGTTGACCACTCTCCTCTCATCATGAGTCATCGAGCTTCGTGTTTAGGCAAACCTTCGAGTCTTTGGGATAAATGGACCTTAATTAATACACTTGAGATAATAAGGTTCCATCCGATCAAATAGCAAAGCATACGCTTTTTCCATTTGTTAAATTTACCAACTTCAAGTCTAGGGGCAACGGTGAATAAGCTCCACCCTTTTGTCGACTAGTTGGGGTACATCAATTTCGACCATTAGGATCACGATTTAAAAAGCGCTTTTAGAGCGGCTTTAAAGGTTTTATAATCATCCTTGCTCGATACCACTTGTTGTTCCCTATTCACTATCGTATAAAAACAGTTAAGCACTTAAAACAAACTAATAGTGAATCAATGACCGAAATGACATAAGTAAAACACATCGATAAATTTTTAACTTAATATTCTTTATTAGAAATCAATAAAAGAATACATTACCCAAGTACTTGGGAATAGTACTTGGGATTGAAATGACAAAGGGTTGTAACTCCTCACGAAGCTCGGGGCTAAGTCCGAGCACAACTACAATGGAACCATCGAGCTATCTCGGGGACCGAGTTGTATTTGGAGGAGTGAAAGATGGCTTTGTGTGTGTGTGTTTTACAATTCACAAGCTTAAATCTTTCACTCCATCACTTATGCTATTTATACAAGTATGAGTTTTAACTTTATCCTAAGTGACAACCGACAGTTCTGAAAGACAAAATATCGATGTATTTTGTCTCTTACATTTAAGGCTATATTAAGTAAGAGACAAGGTCGCTTTCCATAAGTCGTTGATGACATCGAGCACGATAGTTAGCCATTCGTGGAAAGTTGACTTTGGTTGATAAGGACTTGCCTTATCTCGATTCAAACTTATCCCGCCTTATCCCGCTCATTCTTCGCCTTCATTGCCTTGGTCTTCTACTTCCGCTTGTCTTGATTAATGGTGAGGAGTTTAGGGATTCAATGAGTTATTTTCATCACTCACCGAACCACCATCTTCTTCTTGACTCGCCTTCTCCCTTAAGTTCCGCCTCATCGTGGAGAGACTTCTTCTTCGCCTCTTCGAGTATCACGAAGATGGCTCATGAGAGACTATGCGCTCGGTGACCGTTAGTGTTTAACGGCCTAAACACTTAGGGTATTTTCTATTCAAATCCTAGACTTAAGGGGTTTGGGTATTTACTGAACCCAACAATATGCAATAAAAAATGTGATATACGAACATAAATTAGTTCAAAAAAAAAAGAAATGAATATAAACAAATAAATAAACATAAATGAACGTTAATAAACGCACGATCGAGTGTTCACAAACATAAATGAACAGACACGAATTTTGTTAATGCTTATTCATTTAACAAAACTGACGTAAATATTGTTCATGTTCGCTCATTTACTTGATAAACGGACATTTTACTGAACGATTCATGAATTATTAATAAAACGTTCAGCTCCTTTACAACACTAATACTCACCAAAGGTGATGGATTTACAAACGATTATCACTACCATACCCATAATGATTCCACTTCAAAACCAAACAACCCTTCAAGAAGATGGCCTAATTAGCTCACACAATGATATCTGATGACGTAATGGATATCCGAATGTTAGGAAAAGGACGAACCACATCGTTGACAACCATTGCGTGGCAAGAACCACGTGTCAAAGGTAAACACTCTTTTATCCAATATACCCTTTACCT
Source organism: Chrysanthemum lavandulifolium (assembly GCA_022545495.1). Classification (NCBI taxonomy): domain Eukaryota; kingdom Viridiplantae; phylum Streptophyta; class Magnoliopsida; order Asterales; family Asteraceae; genus Chrysanthemum; species Chrysanthemum lavandulifolium. Next base: position 152,216,654 of record CM040239.1, on the reverse strand, counting down.
AACGGGCCTTGCTAAGGATCGAAATAGCGTCGCCTACCGGGGTATTGCAGGATATGGCCGGAACGTGGCCATGCCACATAGCACCTAGACCGATCATAGCTCGACGCTCAATTCTCCTATGATGTCATATAATATAATCAAGGCAGTATAAATACAACCTTTGGTTGATTCAAACTCTTCGACCTTAACTCAATCTCAATCTTACGCTATATCTTACACTCTGTTCTCGAGTTTTTTTTTTAAAAGTAATGGAAGGGGATGGGAAGGGAAATAAAAAAAGAAGGCGTTCTTGAGTTTTTTTAAGATGGAAAGGTAAAGAACGGGAAGGTGGAAGGAAGGGAAGGGATGAACTTTTGTGTGTAATTTTGTTCCGCCCATTTTTGGAGGGATTAGGAAGGGAAGTGGGTAAGTAACAACATGGGTTTTTATTAAATTACTATTAAGTCCTCGTTTATAATTCAAGACCTCGTTTATAATTCAAGAATCACGATCAGTCAATTAGGCACCATTTGTTTACGTGGTACCTTTCACTTATGCCACATGTGGTACCTTTCATTTTTTCAGTTATTAATTGTTATGCTATATATGGTTGACATTGATAAATTTTACGATTTGTTTAGAACATAAAATGAATAGAGCTTTCATGCATATTAAGAAACTGTAAAGGAAAGCAACTTATAGGTATACAATAAGCATTCATTTTCGATTTTAAGTTTAGTAGAAAACTTGATTGGTTTGTTGGTTAATTAATCCAAGTATTTTCAAATATTAGTTCTGGGTGGGTACATATTAATTTTTCGACATTGGTCGTCTTAATACCGAAACTATGTTAGACTTGCACAATCAGTTGCATTAAAATAAAGTCGTCTTACATATAATTAATCAGTCAAATAGTACGTTCAAGTAAAAGTGAATGAAAACATGCGTCATGGACAATCCTAAACTTACTCATATGAAAGCTCACACTCATTCTTCGTGTTGTTATACGCTGCACACTGAATGTATCATCACATATACGAGGTTCATATTATTATAACTGTGGGACCCCGTAACGTTTATAGTATGTGCGGGTATGGCTGATTTTGTGATTGTGTCCGAGTTATAAACCAACCACTTATTATGTTTGTTTTTTATGTTGTGTAAAAATTAATTATTTAATCTTCATAGTTTTGAGGGTATATTGGTAATTTGGGTAGTTTCTTATCCTTTCCTTGCTACTTACAAAATAAACTCAAGAACACACAAATAAATAAGCACTTTCTTCATCATGTCATCCCTTTCTTTGCCCTTCCCATCCCATCCCCTTCCATTCTTTAAAATTTAGACTAGAAACAGTGTTAATCTTGGGACTAAATCAGACGAGGCTAACGAGTGTCATTGGACACAACTAGGGGTGTGCATAGGTGGCAAATCGACCGGACCGGCCAGGCCGGACCGACCGAAACCGAAGTTCGACCAGCCAAGATCGAGGCCGGACCGAATTTGCTCGGTCCGGTCTCGGCCCGGTCGATCGGTCCGGTCCTTGGTCGGTCCGGTCCACTGCCCAATCGTCGGTTTTCGTCGGTTTAGTCGGACCGGACGGACCGGGGCCAGACCGAGAGACCGATTGCTAAAAGCCGAGATCGCGGACCGGACCGAATGTGGTCGGTCCGGTCTCGTGTCCGTCGGTCCGGTCGGTCCTTCGGTCGGTCCGGTCCGTGCCGGTCCGCTTCTTTCACCCTCAGACATTAACTACAAGACGTCCAAAGGACTTGACAAGTAACTAACATGAGATTGCTTTATGTACAAAAATAATGCTAAACATAGTACAGTAAGTAAGACTAACTTTTAAGGGCATGCTTGGTTGAGGGTTAAGGGGTGGGAAATGGGTAAGGTATTCAAAAGACCACATTTCCGTTATATAGTCTTGGTTAGGGAGGGTAAGGGATTGATTAAGAATGGAGTAATGAACCATTATAGATTAAATTGAGGTGTGAGTGATTGATTCCCACCTCACTCATTCCTTTCGATTCCTTTCCCTTTCATTTTCCCTTTCCCCACTTTGAACCAAGCGGGCCCTAAATTTTGTTTTAAATTTTTGTGCCAGCACTTATATATAAATGACCTAGAAAAGGGAAGTAAACTCATTCTGAATTTCTTGGAATGCAACACTTTAACTAAAGTGACAACACCACTTGATGATGATACATCATCACTTTCCTTAACACACTCTCTCATCTTTCCATATATATATAAACACACACATTCATTCAACCGTTACACAAACAAACTCCACTTTCCCTTTCACACAACAATAATGTTACAAACTTAACATACAAAAAACCCACATTATTATTTTTTAAATTCATACTTTAATAAGTTAAAAAAAACCCATGAAGATTATACTCATTTTATTGCTGGCAGCCACCGCACGCGCCGTCGTGGGCGGTGATTCTCCGGCGAGGGTTTTGACATTGGAAAGGGTTTTTGCGCCGAACAAGAGCTTGGAGGTGGTGAAAGCGCGTGACCGTGTACGACACGCGCGGATGTTGCAAAGATTTTCCGGTGGCATTGTGGACTTTAATGTTGCCGGAACTTCTGATCCTTATTACGGCGGGTATTTTTATTTATTTTATATATATCCATTATAATTTTGTTTAAATATATTTATTTTAGAATTGAAAAAAAAAAAAAAACATTTATAGCTAAATATGTACTTTTATTAAGGACCCATGATTTTTTGGGCTTAATATTGTTTTTTGTATTTATTTTGCATTAATTTCATGGCGATTTTATTAAAGTTAGGAACTTTATTAGTTTTCATAGTTAAATATGTATTTTTGTGATATGCCAACAATTTATTATAGCTTAATATTGGTTGTATAAGTTTAAATTTTGTTATTTTCATACTCATTGTATTAAAGTTTGGAACTTTATTATTTTTTGTTATTAAATACGTGTGATTTTGTCGGTGACCATGTTCTTATGAGTATGAACACGGTGGTCTTGTTAGTCTGGAATATCTTTAAAAGGGTTACCTTAGAATATTATTTTATTACTTGGTTAATGAGTGTACTCATTTCCTAATAATGCTTTAAAAATATATTAAATTTGACTTTCTTGACATTTTAAGTCAAACATGTTGCTATTCAACAATAAATGTATGATAAAATTTGTTAGTGATTTATGTTTTTTGTGTTTCTGTTTGTAGTAGTTGTTGTAAGGTTTACTGTGGTTATTGATTTTGGTATGCATGCTAGCTAGTTTAGGAGAATAATGAAGTTTGACTAGAAATGGTTTGACTAAAAAAGTCAACTTGTTTGTATGTGTTGCAGGTTGTATTATACTAAAGTGAAGTTAGGTTCTCCACCGAAAGAGTTTCATGTGCAGATTGATACCGGAAGCGACATCTTGTGGGTTACCTGTAGTTCTTGCAGTGATTGTCCTCAGTCGAGTGGATTCGGTGTAAGGCTTTGTTTTCTTGCTATTTAAAGTGAGTAAATTTTTCTGTTGATTGTATTATGAAAATGTTTGAGTTTTCTTATTTTGTGTTGTTTACAGATTGATCTCAATTTCTTTGATGCTGGAAGTTCGTCAACAGCTTCTCCAGTGTCTTGTTCGGACTCTATATGCTCTTCGATAGTTCAGACTGCGGATGCGTCATGTAATGAAAGGAACCAATGTGGTTATAGTTTTCAGTATGGAGATGGTAGTGGAACATCTGGTCACTATGTTACGGATTTGTTGTTTTTTGACACAATCGTCGGCCCTTCTATGATTGCTAACTCTTCCGCTTCCATTACTTTCGGGTGAGATTTAGTCACTTGTGATATGGATTAATCATTTAACAAGAGTATGCAAACATGTAGGTTAGTTTTATAACTTTAAGAATCTGAATCAGAATCAGATGATCATCAATCAGTTGATTAAAGTTACGGAAAGTTATGAATATCCTATATAGAGTGCACTTTTGATCCATATATCTATGAATGCGTCAACTTGGGTTGTGCTTAGTTTTAAGCGGGTCAAAGTAAAAAGTTAAGGTATAAAGCCGAACGGGTCAAATGGGAAAAGTCAATATTAAATGTATACACCCTGTAGTAGAAAATTGAAGTCATTATTGTTTTTGTAAACATTATTAGCAATCTAATTATTTATGTGCTTTTTGAAAATGGAAAGTTTAGAGTGTTTGTGTGTCAAGTGGTCAAACCAATATCCCTTGGCCTCCCTGTTTCGAGCGGTACTAAAAATGACATGTTTCAACTCGGACCCAATTTGACCTGACCATTTTGCCACCTTTAATTCTTAGCAATCGGGTTTCTTATTGCAAATGCTTACGGCGGATAAAGAGACTCAAACTCTCAAGCTACAGGTTATAGAAACTCGATTAATAGCTTTAATGAAAAGACCACTCGTGTACAATGATCTTATTCTTAATTGGCATTCCACATAATATTTGACTATTGTATTGAGACTTTATGATTTTATTGAATTGTGCAGAGCACATGAAAAACGTTGATCTTATTTTCTAATGATCTATATTTGGTTTGTGGTGATAGGTGTAGCACCCATCAAACGGGTACCTTGACTAAACCAGATAAGGCAATTGACGGGATTTTCGGTTTTGGTCAACATGGTCTTTCTGTTGTTTCACAACTCTCATCACGAGGGATCACTCCTAAGGTATTCTCACATTGCTTGAAAGGAGATGGAACGGGTGGTGGCAAGCTTGTCCTTGGTGAGATTTTGGACCCGACTATGGTTTATAGTCCCTTGTCCCATCACAGCACGTGACACCTCGAGTATGAAAACTTTGCAACTATTTACTATTGAAATTATCATTACACAGAGTATACTTCCTATGTTCTAAAATGCTACATTTTCTATTTTGACAACATTTCAGTAATAAATGACCTGTTAGCCCATTAGTTAACGTTGTAAAACATTGATAGTGACTCTCTATTTTGTTGTTGGCGGCTGTTTTAGATAGAGGTTAACGTCAAGCACATACCTATGTGCTAAGTAACTGTTAAAAGTATCTTGAAATGGAGGAGGTACTTATATTTGGTTTTTGGGGTCTTATACTTCATCCATTTCATGAGAATTTCAATGTTTGGCTAAACAAGTAGCTTTGTAAATTGTTATTTTAGTTGATTGTCAAAAATACCGTCTGGTAATAACAGAATATGAGAATTTTGTGGGCCAAAGCAGTGTGAATAAGTGCATAACATACCAGTTGAGCTCAAATTTTTTCCAAAAAGGAAACAATGCATGTCTTGCTCGTAAACATAATAGATCATTGATAACATAAATATATTTTGTTTTTAGTCTACTGTCATTACTCTTTAAGTCTTATGAGAATTCCGTGTTTGACTAAAAATGTAGGTAAGTAGGTTGGTAGATTGTTTAACTATGTAGTGGATTGTCCAAATAACCCTCCTATAATAACGGAAATGAGAATCTTGTTGACCAAATTAACGAGCATAACACGGCATTCTAGTTTCGATATTGCAAGAAAAGGAAAAGAGGGTGCCTCATCATAGTTATCAAACTAAGAACATAAAAGCATTCTAATGGTTTCTATACTCGAATTTCAGGCCTCATTACAATTTGGATTTACAGAGCATTGCTGTTAATGGACAGATGTTGCCAATCGACCCATCAGTATTTGCCACTTCAGATAACCAAGGAACCATTGTTGATACCGGAACAACTTTGACATACCTCGTTGTAGATGCATTTGAACCTTTTGTCAATGCTGTAAGTTTTAGCTTTTCTGTTGGTTTTTTTACCTTTTATACTTTGGTGGTCGAACGAGTCATTTGTCAGCTTTTTTTACTTTGCTTACAACCTCCTAAATCGTTCTATTGAAAAAGTTCATATCGTTATTTAATAATCTAAATCATACAGTATTTAATACTATATCTATGAATGAAAATGATCAAAATACTTGAACCTGTTCTTAAGGCTCGTTATTTTACCCTTTTATTTTTTAAGTTATGATGGCACACTGAACATGTATTTTTTATCCCAAAGTTCATATTTTTTAATATTAATTTATTTTTCTAAATTTATGATGGCACACTGAACATGTATGATGGCACAATGAGTCATAGTTTTCTAAAGTTACGTGTCCTTCTCGGTCATCTTTGGGTTTGGGCCTTCGTCCTTACGTTGTCTGAAGTGTATGCTTCTTGATTGCAGATAAATTCTGCCGTTTCACAGTCAACAACACCTGTCCTTTCAAAGGGCACCCAATGTTATTTGGTTACATCAAGGTACCTCCAATATGCCTGTTTAATTTGTCAATTTGGACATAAAGTGATCATTATTTACTTATTTGCCTCCTAAACAGCATAAGTGGGATTTTTCCGGAAGTTTCTTTGAACTTTGCTGGTGGTGCAGCTATGATCCTTAAGCCGGAAAACTATCTTGTACATGGGGATCCAGTTGTGAGTGTTCCTACTGCTGCCTCACTACTTACATAGCCTTTTTGCTGATCTCGATATATATGATCAAATTAACTAAACACATATCACACGGTTTCTAACTGAACTTGCTGAGACTCGAACTCGGATTGATCATTTTTTAATGTTCAAAAACAGTGATGCTGTTATAAATGAGTTTCAACATGATGCAACAAAATCAATAAGTCATAATGATACTTATGTTTCCCTCCTTTTAACTCACTTCTAGTTTTTACTTTATTACCCAAATCTATACAAAAAACTGGAGTGATGCGACTGATTTACTACCTATCCTGGCTTCAGTGCTAGATGGGTCAACAGTAGGGTAGCAAAGTTTTTGATTTCGCTAAATCCTGAAAACAAAAGTGTATCAAAAGGCACATGACTAATCCCGTTTCACCGAATACTTACAGGAAGGAGGTACACCATGGTGCATCGGCTTCCAGAAAGTTTCAAATGGGGTATCTATTCTTGGAGGTTAGTCAAAGTTTCCTGAATTTAATATTGCATTTTGTGCTTAGGAGAGATTTATATCTTGTTTGTTATAGCTTATGAATTTATTAAGTTTATTCCGCCTTGAAACCTACCAGGACTTTCCCTTTGGACTACCTACCATTAAGAAAGCATTTGTGTGTTGTTATCTATCCCACTAAGAAACTCGAAAATTAGAAAGTTTGTTACAGATGGTTAGTTTTCTAGGAACGACCAACTGAAAATGGTAGGAATGTGACATTGTACTACCAGAATGTGGATTTCGTGGAAAGAAATATAACACAAGCTATTTTGTGATGAGTGTGAAGGGTAGTTAGTTAAACTAAGAAGTTTCAAAATTGGGTATGGTTCCTTTGGTCTGTAGGAAATATATTGGGTCTATTTGGGCTTAATACCATCTCCAAGGGGTTAAATGAGAATTTTTTATAGATTAACAGGTCCAATGGGTTAAACGGGTCAAAAATGGCCTCAATATAAAACTAAATAATCGCTCTATGTAAGAGAAGTAAATTATTATTTTGGCAATGTAATTTTTCTGTTATTCCATACATTAATTATATACAAAATTTAAACAAAAAACGAGTGTTGACTGGTTACTTCAACCCGAACTGTTTGAGCTGTACTAAAAAGGTAGTTTTTTTGACATGTTAGATACGTTGTTGTCACCTACTGGACTAATTAGATACGCTTTTGTTGCAGATCTGGTTCTCAAAGATAAAATATTTGTTTACGATTTATCAAAGAAACGAATTGGATGGACTGATTATGACTGTAAGCATGATCTTCTCCCTTATACCCATTATGCTTCCTAGTTAGTAGTTATATAAAATCACCTCGTGTCTTATTTTAATTTGTTCATTAGGTTCAAATGATGTCAATGTCTCGATAACTTCCAGTAAGGATGAATTCAGAAATGCAGGAGAGTTGAGTGAAAACAGCTCATCAAGAACAACCACAAGTGTTCTTCAAATTCTTATAATAGCAGTCGCGACTATTGGATCTTTACTATGGTAAAAAACCTAATCATGATATAAAGTTCACACTTTCAACCATTGCAGAAACGCAGAAGGCCATAAGTTTGCAAGATTGAATTATTTTAGTCGACTGATAGAATTGTAAATGCAAGAAAAGAGAGATCATTTGTTTGTTCAAAATTGTTCATTTTTGTGAGGTATAGTAATTTAGATAGTAATTTGTTTATAGTGAAAAGTTAAGTAAATTGATTTCAAGAATCCATTGTTTCGACACATCCATAATTCATCTAATATGTTATCTTATACATAGAACACCATGCGGTTTGACCAATTTAAGGATTTGTTTTAGCTGCAGTTGATGTTTCATCTTCGAGACTATTTATATGAATTAACATCATTTTTAGATCAAAAATGTAAAGTTTACATAGAATTTGTGTTCTTGAGAATGCCTTTGAAACCTTTTTAGGAGTGATCGCTGTCCATATGTCGACAACAACCAGCTATCAACAGGTAACTTGTGATTACCAGGCGCGACCACCAAATGCACGTTGAATTATCATTACTACATGTTATTGTGGTTTCAACTTCATGTCTTGGTGATAGCACTTATAAAGTGTATAATTGGAGGCGTAGTTCAGGGTTTTTTTAGTTCTTTTTCGACTTCACAAATACGAGAGTTATGATATCATTCTTAATAGGCTGTATTCTTGAAACTGTATATGCTATTATATCCTTTTGCTCTTAGCTTCACAATACAATTGGATCAGACCACATGTTATTTACTGATGGCATTCAAAAAACTAAAACAAGATGTATACAAAATTTTAAATTTCGAAATGTATATTAGTTGTGCCTTTGTCTGCCACACGTGTTACTTATACTTATAGTAACAAAGTGTATAAGATAAAGCAATTAAAACGAATTTCGAACTCAACAAATCAAATTTGCATGCTCATGTATTTATAAATACTTTTGGTTACAACCACCACCAATATGGGATCCTAGAAAACTTTCTAAACACTCTCTAGCTCCAACATATATAACGTCTTTCTAAAGTTTAATGAGTTTTAAGTTCATTAAGTCCACTTTTTGATTCTCTTAAAACGGTAATATCAAAACTCACGTAGAAACACTGTCGGTTCTTGAATGTAAGTGCATCGAAAGGCGCATTGCTAATCTAGAAGTTAATTCCAACATCCCCTTCTTTAGTATTTAAGTATTTACTGTACTTTTTATTCTTTTGTAAATGCAAAATATGAGAGATCATTCATTTTGTTCAAAGTTCATTTTTGCGATGTATATTATTCCTTCTGGAATGGTAGTTTGTTTATAACAAAAAGTAAAGTACAATGATACCAAGAGTTCATTGTTTTGACACATCGGTTGTGTTGGCTAATTCTTTGTTGGTGAGCAATCGTAGGAGATCGTTGATGTGTAGAAGAGACTTAGTTCACTGGTTATGCTATGTTCTTGTCGACCTTACTAATATACTATTATATGTTTTTACTTTCTAGTTTTACAATAACATTGAAAAATCACTTGTAAACCAGAACTCAACAATTCTAACATTATAGGCTCATGCTATACAGACACTTTTGGTTCCAAACTCCACCAATGTGGGATACCAAGAGGAATTTCTAAACTCTCGGTACTGGCAGTGGAGTCGGTATGCCATTCGGCATGCTCCATACCGAGCGGGGTGAATAGTGCCTCCATTTCGATTTCATTCGGCATGCAAGGAGGGAACACCAAATCGGCAAAAGACCCCGATTTGGTATGAAGAAAATTGGGACGTTGGAATCAACAATCTATCCGTTGGAGCATTAAAATTGTGGAAGGCGCTGAAGTTTGTGTGTTTGGCTGCTGCGCAGTGTGTTGCTCAGCTCAAGCACTGTGGTCCTTTCTTCTTTATGCTAGCTTCATGTGAGGTATTAGTTATGGTGGGCCAGTGAGGATTTATTTTTGCTGCAAGTGGTTAGATGTAGTGTTTGTTTATCTTTTGTCATGCCCATCTTTAGTTTTTGTTGTGCGGTATTAGTTCTAGTGTCATGCTCATCTTTACTTTTTGCTGCAAGTGGTTAGATGTAGTGTTTGTATAATTATTAAAAAAAAAAAAAAAAAAAAAAAACTATTGAGGTATGGGTTAGCATTACCGCCACTAAAAATCTATTATTAGGTATGAGATTGATATGAGATGAGATTTTATGAGATGGAAGAATATTATTGGTGCATGACAGCATTTAAAAAAGCATTGTGCATTGTTGCCACCACCTTCACAAGCTCCAAAACGTCTTGTATAAAGTTGATTGACTTGACTTGGAATAATAGATCGATGCGACTAGTCAAGGCTACTGGTTTTACCATCACTATATGATTTATTGTGGTTTCAGTTCCATATCTCGGTGGTAGCATTGCGATAGATGCTTACTTCACTAATTTGTCTAGCATTTCTACTCATCTCGTCTCAAAATTATAGTCCTCGTCGATTTTTTCTGTATTTCTTTCACAACTTCGACCCAAGATTTTTGTTTGTGTTATATAATACTTTATGCAAATTATATGAATGGATTATGTTTTAAATGTATTTTCATTTGGTATAATTTTTGTCAACTATTTTATAACACAAACAAAAATATTTAAGATCAAAGTTGAAAAGGAAAGACCGAAAAAGTCAAACGGAGACTATAATTTTGGGACGAAGGTAGTAGTTGTTAATCGACCTTTCAAATACGCTATTATATGTTTCTACTTTCTAGCTTCACAAAAACATTGGATTAGGGTTATTTATTTGACAATTCACTTATAACCTCAGCCTAGCTTTAATTTTGCCTCACATAATTGAGGCAATAAACTCAGCTCGGCTTTCAATGTTGTAGTGAGTGATACACATCCGGGTTTTTTTGCTCGCATAAGAAACTCTTAGAAAAGCATATGGTTACCCACAAGTAGCTTTTGAATCACCAATATGATATATAAACTTGCATAGCACTTTGTTATGACGTTGCTATATAGTAGTGTTATGGGTTTGGATTGTTTGTGTATTGCCTTAGTTTGCTTATAGCGAAAGGCAACATGTGGTCAAGAACTATTCTTGATATACATACGATAATTTATCATGTTTCAGTATTTTAGTGAACTTACTACTCGGTTGCAGTTCACTTTAAGCTCAATACTAGAAGCAGAATCCAATAATACTGTATAATATATATGATTTTTCTTTAATAGTCCCCGATTATAAATAACCAGTTACTCGTCTCAAAAGAAACTATAAGGAACCGAATGTAGGAATTTCTTGTCTAATTTTTCGTCTCCAAATGAAGCTTTAATGAACCGAACGTAAAAATTTCTCATCTATAATATATATTTTGGTTGTTAACAAAACCCGATAATATATGTGATGCTTTTCAAAATTAAAGACGAAATGTAATTTAGTCCCTTAAACTTAAACAACCCGATTTGTTGTTTTAAATGAAGAACCGGGTGCGTTCAATTCTCGGATGTAGTACGTTGGAGATTACCCAAACAACTTTTATTAAAGACAATGGCCTCATCGATAATAATCTAGCTTTCCACTCGAGCCAATTTAGAATTGAAATTGAACAATACGCTTCAGTTTTCAACTCGCCCCATATTACAACTAACAGGCACACCTAGATACATCATAGGTAACTTTGAAACCCCACATCCAATAACCTTAGCCATATCGGAAACATCCACATCGGTATGCCAACACCTAGCAGTTTACTTTTGTGAACGTTAATTCTTAGACCAGACACCATGAAAAAACATCTAAGTAAGCATATCAAGTTATACGCGTTCAATTTGACCATTCACCCACAAAGATGGCATCATCTGCGTATAAAAGATGAGAAATACTTATGTTATCTTGACCAATCAAAACACCTTTGAACATGCCCGTATTGATATTATTCATTGTCATCATGATAGTATTTGGGCTAAATCACTTGGATATAAGGCATCACGTACTCTACCATTTGATGTGTTATATATATGTGAGCAATTGCTTTTATTGGTACAACTTGTTGGACAATGCAACGATAGTTCATATGTCTATATTGCAATGTCAAAAGATGTCAATGCATATAGTGTGTAGGTTTTTAAAATTGTTTTTGAAACTATTGCAGTTGGAAACTATTGTAAAACATTATAAGGTAATTCTAGAATTTGATTTCCTTTCGACGCCAGAATACAAGACCATAGTAGTCACTCATGGCTTTTTCCTACAAGTCATTCCAAGTTTAATCAAACAAATTTAGTTTTTATACAATTTGTAACGGATAAATTACAATAATTTAACAATAAAAAATTTATACCCTAAAATAACGTGTTTATTAATAATTAGAGAAATGATACATGGAGCTTATATAGGCCTAAATTTAGACTTAAACAAGTGTCAAGATCCCAATTACCGCAGACAGCGACCCACTTCTTTTACAACCCATAAGATGACGCCAAGTGGTTTTAGGTTTAAATTTGCGCCAAGCTTTCAGCCCACGATCATTTCTCTAATAATTATAAGCAAAAGTTTCTTAAAGTATAAACTAGAAAACTTATTTAATTATTAATGACAAAACTAGCTATAATAGTTTATAGTTTAATAGCTACGAAAGTTTAAGTCAACATTATTACTCCATAGTAAAGAGTGTGGCCTTGTCTATTCAGATAGAGCGATATCATCATATTTTTCGATTAACGATCACAAATTACGATTATAATATTGTATCAGCACAAACTATAATGCATGTATCATGGTGTATTAATCAAAAACGCTGCGAAAGATCAATTCCATTCAGAATGACCTCTGCATTGTAAACATTGATGAAAGGAAAGATGTGGGACCTTTTTTTTTTTTTTTCTCGCTATGAATTACATTTAAGTTGTTTACTTTATCGAACTAAACATATAAACTGAGGCATCTTTGTGCATTTACTAAAAAAGATATCATATGAATAAAGGGGTACATGTACACCTATAAGATCCATAACGGAGCATATGCTTGTGGTCAGTCTCTTATGGAAAAGCTCATATGTTATCATATATGTGTCCGAAAAGTGGGAGTGGAACTAAAGAAAAGTATAATGAAGCCGAACGCAAATAAAACTGTTGGTAGGATACAAATAGAATTTGGTTGTATCAATGGGTAAACGATATTCATTCACTTACAGGGCCGGACACAAGGGGATTAACGGGAACCACGTGTATTTTTGTCGGATAGTGTGATTTTTGTTAAAAATAATGATTTCTTAGAAATAAGCATGTTCCAATCTCATAAAAACATTGTGTATCTCGTCACTTACAAGTTACAAAGTTGGGTCCGCCACGGATAGCACCTCTGTTCAAGAATCAAAACTTGATGATGGTTGTTTTCTTGTAAACCTTGCAGCAAATGCCAAAAAGTTATTAACTAAAGCACAATATAGAAATGCACTAATGATCATGCAACATAACAAACATGATTAACAACTCGTGCAATTAGTAATTTACGGACTACTACTTTAAACAAAAAGTGGTTCAATCATATCGTATAAGCACACCCTGCACAACATGAGTAGCTCGTAGCTTAAATCCGACCAAATCGACATTAACTGATGCATAGACTATTGACATTTATACAAACAATAAATTTGGACAGGAAACTACCTTATGATGATTTATATCCTTTAAACCACACTGATAAAATCCAATCTCAAAGTAAACTCTCTTACTTAAGTTTGAGATGGTGACTTTTACATTTTATCACTGTGACACCAAACACAGACAGACTCGTGATTTTTAAAGGGTGTTCTGACAAAAAATGTTAACTAAAAGCTACAATCGTAAGAAACGAAAGTAGAAAACGATTTTGGGGTTGCACATACCACAAAACGACAATTTTGAAATCTTTGACTTCGCGATCTAAAAATCGGTGAATTTCCGCACATGACCGGATATACGTGGGGTCGGTCCATGTGACACATTGACACACATAATGACATAACTTCATCATATTTTGTCCATTTGATGCACAAAGCAAACCATTCATTAGACTACGTTTTGGTATGTACCGTTTGATGGGCCTTGGCCCATTGAAGATCAAATTTTATCGGATAAGACAATTTTAACTCATGATACGACCTCTATGCCCACATGGCTGCTCTAATAAACACCTTTCGGCACATCACCACAGCCGCCACAGCCCCTTTTCGCCGTAGACCACCAGCCACAGCATGCATGATCTGCATGGAAGAAGTCGTCAAAAGCGACACTAACATTAAACAACTTCCATGTCACCATAGGTTCCATGCTAGTTGTATCCGAAACGGCTTTCTCAAGCAAACATGTCTTATTTGTCGTTGTACAATCGCTGATCGGTTAATGCTTGTGAATACACACTTTTGTGTGTCGACAAAGAGTTTAAACGGTCAAGTTCTTGTGGGTGTATCGGTTGAGAGAGCATTGATGCATTGTTTCCTGAGGTTTGGAATGAGTTTATACTTGTTATTAAAAATAAAATTAGGGCTAGACTTATAGGGCTCAACCGGTAATCCTAAACAAAATCAACGAGTCGAGTTCTATAAACCATCTTATTAGCGTTTTTAATTAGGTGTTTAAGTTATGATAGGACTTTTTTAGTTTAAATTTTGGGTTTTTGCCTAGCATGCATGGGATTTGGCATATGAATATATAGCTGTTTTTTATGTGTCTTTGTATTTACCTTTTATGCAAATGATGATGTGATGATTTGATATGAATTATTTGTTGCTTTCTTCTTCAGATTGTACAGGTTCGGGACATAAAACAGCTGCAGAAAACAAGGGTGTTTGGGCAGTAACTTGCAACATAAAAGTAAAAAGAATAAATGCAGAAATTCTATGAATTGTATTGAATTGTATTGATATATTGGAATTGTTGATTACATAATCATGTCCTATAAATACTAGATGAATCGGTGCCTTGTTACAGTTAACAAAGAGGCATGACGATTCTTGTAAAGTGAACGTTGCAATCCTAAAAAAACGGTTATACCGTTATCAAAATGTTGTATCCTATCTTAAACGTTGTAACCTATCTAAAAAACCCAGCCCATTACAATGGGTCGGTTTACAGAATACATAACATAAAAATTACATTAAACTACCCTAATATTCTTCTTCTATAACATTAAAGTCCAACATTCACCCCTAATGTTATAGATCGCAATTCGGCTCTTCTTTACTTGTCTTCACAACAATGTTGGTTCATCGCCGCCATAAATGAGATGTGCTTGATCCTTCTTGCCTTTCCATTTCGTGCATTCTTTTCAAGTGTCCATGCTCACCACATTCATAACACCGAGCTAAGTTTGTCTACGCTTCCACGACTAGTACCTTCCCATAGCTATCTTTGTTTTTGGTGAATCCATGTCCTCTACCACTTCCTTATTTATTTGAATTTGCCAATAGAAGTTTGTTTTGATAATTGTCTTCGGTTCGTCGCGGCTTTTAAGTCTTTCTTCAAAAGTCGTTATTCTTCCTACGGCTTCTTCAAATTGCATTGTATCAATCTCTTGATATTGTTCGATAGACGCCACGATTGGTAAAACTTCTTTGGGACTGAATTAAGTAGTTTCTCACGAGTACTTTATCTTTAGAGTACCCCAAGGCTTTTAAATTTGGCTTGTATGCTACTTAACTTCCTCGCAAACTCACTTGCACTTTCATTCGGTTTCATCTTTAATGTTTCCAACTCACTTCTTAAAGTTTGTAAACGTGCTTTCTGAACTAGATCGGCTCCCAAATACTTGACTTTGATCGAGTCCCATACTTCTTTTGCAATGAAAGTATTGTGCAACTTGCATTAAAACATCTTCCGCGTTGATTGGAAGATTATTCCCTTTGATGTGTTTTTTCTTCTCATTTGTTGCTATTCCGCTCTTTCGCAACTATCGCTTCCCATATGCCATATGCCTTCAATATTGTCTCCATCATCAATGCCCATGTAGTGTCGTTTGTTTCGGCCGGCTTTGGACATTGTAGTAAAACATTTCCTAGTTCTCGAACCGATGAATTGTTCGATGTGTTAACATTCGTGTCTCCTTCTACCATGCTTGCTTGCTTAGTTATAATCATAACCTAGATGGTTTTTGGTTTTCTTGCTCATGTGTTTGATCAAAAGATCAAATCCCTTACTTGCTACTGGCCACTTTATTAACCAGGTTTTCTTGCTATTTGAACCTAAAAAAAAGGCTCTAATCTTGCTATTTGAATCTTAAGGCTCGGAGCTTGCTATGAACCTAAGGATTCGGTTTAACTTGCTATGAACCACAAAGGGTTCGGTATAACTTGCTATTAACCACAAAGGGTTCGGTATAACTTGCTATGAATCACTAGGATTCGGTTTGGCTTGCTATTTTGTGAAACGAATTTTTGAAGAATTCGCTTGTCTTGCTATGAATCTAAAAGGAAAATGGTCTTTGCTATTCTAATCAATCCGGGGGTTTTTTTCGCTAATGGGAATTTCTATCTTAGCAAAACTTTTCCTAATTTATATGGAGTAGAAAAGTAAAAAGGTTGAAAGAATTAAAAGAAAAACCGGTTGATTAGTGGAAGACAGAGACGCGGCCTTCCTTCCTTCGATTCGTGATTCCAAAATCCTTCCTTCTCGATCAATTTGTCTTGTTCTTGCTTTTGATTTCGATCAATATCCTTCCTTCTCGCTTGGTAAATAGATTTCCAAATAGAAGTTGTTTTTCTTCATCTTGCTTTTGATTGATTCCCGAAAACGTTCTTGCTCTTGATACCAATTGTTGCTTTCTTCTTCGGATTGTAGGCTGTTTGGACGATGAAAACAACCGCAGAAAACAAGGGTGTTTGGGCAAGAACTTGCAAATGTAAAAGTAAAAAGAATAAATGCGTAAATTCTATGAATTGTATTGAATTGTATTGATATATTGGAATTGTTGATTACGTAATCATGTCCTATAAATACTAGAAGAATTGGTGCCTTGTTACGCTTAACAAAAGAGGCATGACGATTCTTGTAAAGTGAACGTTGTAATCCTAAAACGGTTATACCGTTATCAAAACGTTGTATCCTATCTTAAACGTTGTAACTTATCTAAAACCCAACCCATTACAATGGGTCGGTTACGTAATACATAACATAAAATTACATTAAACTACCCTAATCTTCTTCTTCTATAACATTAAAGTCCAACATTATTGTATATATATCGGTGTTCTTAATTAGCGACCGTGAAGTAATCCATCGATAAAGATTCGTAACTAATGATACTTATCGAATCTAGATTTGACATACACTAGCATTTCTTTACATTTGCATGTGCATAGTATCAGACATCTATCCTCCCGGCCGGATGTGACATAGTATCATCTTTCAACACGTACTTTTATATCTTTAAGCGTATTCATCAACATTATGCTATTTTCTTCCTATGAGTACTTTGGCTCATAATAAAAGGCGATAACAATCACAAAAGCTTATGTTTGATACAAATATATATTGTTTTTTTCTTTTGGTTTGATGTATACTAAAAAATATTTTAATTATTTAAGATATGATATGTTCGTACTCCAATCTATAAATATGAATATCCATTCCATAATATGATCATATTTAGGAAATCTTATTAGTTTAATTACACTTTTTAATATTGTTTCTTAAAAAAAAAAAAAAAAAAAAGTTCTTATGTGGCAGTGATTTTGTGGCGAGTAATTTTAATCTTATATGTACAGGCTCATTCACTAATGCTTATAGCTAATCTCTTGTTGTAGAAACTCAATGTTATGGTAAAAAAAATCTCCCACTCTAGTCTCATATAAGTTTGCGATGGTGAGATCTTACACTATATCACTATTACTCGCCAAAGTCTTATACTAGCCTCACGTAAGAGTAAAATATATATGTATGCTTGAACGAGATAAAGATCCTTTAAACAAAAGTTGTCATCTCCTTCTTCTCCATCGTTTATCAGTTTATCAAGTTTATCAGTTTATGTATATAAACAAAAGTTAGCGGGTTTAAAATTTATTAAATAACCACGTCTTTCTCAAACGTTCGATATTGACTGCACTTTTTTTCAACCCTACAGGGTACAGACTTTTTTCTCGTGTCGATATTGTGCATTTACTTTCTCCAACACGCTTGCCAAGTCACTGAAATTGTGTGACGCTGCAAGTCATACTACTTGCCTACGTGGAAAAAATTAAAAAAATTAAAATTTAATTTAGAAAAAAATTAATTTTTTTTTCAAAAATTTACATTTAAAAAAAAAACCTTTACGCTTTTTAAATCGAAAAAAGCCCTTTACGCTTTTCAAATAATAGTTTCGCCGCCAGTCTCCGTTAATAATAGTTTCCACCCGTTTTGTCCGCTTTTATCCGTTTCGCTCGCTTTTATCCGCTTCCGCTTTTCGCCGTCCCTTTCATTCGCTTTTAAGTTTTTGTCCGCTTTTCTTCACGCTTTATCCGCTTTTCTTATGTTTTGTCCGCTTTCATACGCTTTTATCGGTTTTCATCCGCTTTTTCGTTTTCTTACATTATTCTTAGATTTTTGTCCGCTTTTCTTCTTTACTGCTTTCGCACATTTTATCGGTTTGATCATTTTCGACATTAGTACAAAAACGAAAGAAAAACGGACAAAATGTAAGAAAATCTAAAAAAAGAAAAACAGATGAAAACCGATAAAATCGCATTTAAAACGGACAAAACGTAAGAATAACGGACAAAAATCTTAGAAAATGTAAGAAAATCTAAAAAGAAAAAAACAGATGAAACCGATAAAATCGTCGAAAAACAGCAAAACGTAAGAAAACGGACAAAATCTAAGAATAATGTAAGAAAACGGAAAAAAGGGATGAAACCGATAAAACGTAAGAAACGGACAAAACATAAGAAAACGGATAAAACGTAAGAAAAACGGACAAAAACTTTAAAAACGAATGAAACGGACGAAAAACGTGAAAAACGGGGAAACGGATAAAAAACGAACTAAAACGGATAAAACTGGACAAAACACGCGAAAACTATTATTAATCTGATGACTAACCTAAACTATTATTTGAAAAACGAAAGGTTTTTTTTTTTTTTTTTTTTCTCGAAAAAAACGAAGGTTCTTTTTTTTTTTTTTTTTTTTTTTTTTTAAAAAACGTAATTTTTGAAAAAAATTAATTTTTTTTTCAAATTAAAATTTTATTATTTTATTATTTTTTCCACGTAGCAAGCCACGCCACACAAACCCGTCGACTCGCAAGTTCACGTAGACGGAGAAAGAAATGCACTATATCGATACGTAAAAAAAAGACACTACCTAACCAGATTGAAAAAAGTACGGTGCTATATCGAACATTCGGTAAAATACGCCATTATTTAATAATTTTAAACCCAAAGTTAAAAGGGGTACGTGCATATATAAGAGGCATATGAACTTATGGAGGGTTACGATTAACGAAAAACTGATCGAATTTGCTCATGGATGTAATATCTTACAATTTTACAAGCATTATACAGATGCATAAACGGCAATTGTAAACGATAGATGATCACTCATACGAGTTCATGAATCTAACAAGTTAACGTATATGAAGTTATGAACCACAAAGCAAACTGTAATATCCATTTAATCTAAGTATGATCAAGCATAGCAGCAGTAGCATAATAAGGTTTTTCTAAATAGACAAAAGTAAGAACATAAAACATAAACCCTAGTACGACGAAACACAAAACATAAACACGCATATATCGCTCGCTCTTTAGTAGTACGCCTAGAGGAAATCTTGGTCGCCAAAGTCGTCATGGAAGCGGTTGAAGAAATTGAAATCAGCAAGATCCGTATATTTACTCAGCATCTTTGGATCATTGAAATCGAATCCAAAGGTGTCATCTGCTTCTTCTCCATCGTTGTTGTAGGCAAAGGTGTTTTCGCCGATGCGATTATACGCTGTAATATCCGAGCTTACTAAGGAACCCCTTCTTCACGAACATTCTCTGGGCATCTTCTTTGTTAATCAACATAGCTAGATGAATGAAAAAGTGGTTTGAGCCTTATGTCTGCCTACCTTTTATATAGAATAGAAACCTAACAATCGACGTGTTTTATTATAATTGTTATATTTATACGGGATATATGCTTTAACTTTTAGTTTTTTTACTTAAAATTCATTTATTTAGTATAAATAAATTTTACTCCCACATATATAAGTTTTATTAATTATTACCTGATATTTGTGGAACAATCTAATAATGTGATTTTATTCATATCGTTAAAATAGAATAAAAGTTACTTTTTATCATTTTACGTCAAACGTTTATAACTAAAAAAGGTTTTCGTAAGTCGCCGTGAGTCGTGACTCGCTCAATTTGATATTTATTAGCGAACGACAATGATCGAACTCGACATCGTGTATTGTGTATTAACTATTTTTTTCGTTATCAACCTCAATTTGTCAGATGTAGCAGATTAGCCACGCCAGTTATCAGATGTACCCGCCGGGTTTAGCGTTACATCGTTAGTCCTTTTATATTAACGGTCGTTAGAATTAACTTAAAATTTCGCCTTCACGCTTTTATTCGTTTTCATCCATTATTATCGTTGTCCGTTTTATACTTTTTCGTCCGTTGCTTTTCCCGCACGTTGTCGCTTTCTTACATTCTCGCCCATTTTCACGCCATCCGCTTTTTCGCGCTTGCATTCGCTTACACGCTTTAGTCCGCTTTATAAGTTTTCATCCGTTTTCATCCGCTTATACGCCAATCGTTTTCATCCGCTTTATTTTTTCGTCTGCTTTATACGCCGCCGCTTTTAAATGTCTTCGCCGATTTTCTAACGCTGCTGCTTTTATGTTTTCACACCTTCATCCATTTTATACGCTTTTGTCCAGATTCTGTTTTATACATTTTCGTCCGAAAAGTATGAAAATGAACGAAAAGTAAGAAACCAAAGAAAGCGTGATAAAAAGATGAAAATGTTAGAAAATGACGAAAACTTTAAAAAATGTATTTAAATGTATAAAACAATTGAAAACGAAGAAAACGGATGAAAACGATAACACGAATGAAAACGTAAAAACTGGACAAAACGTGATAGACGAAAACGTATAAAAACGGACAAAACGCATAAAATGGATAAAATGACGAAACGATAAAACGGACGAAACGATAATAACGGACTAAACGTAAGAAAACGTAAGTAAACAAACGAAATGTAAAAACGGATGAAAGCATTGGACCAAAATGTATAAAACGGACGAAAAAGTATAAAACGGACGAAAACGATAATAACGGACTAAACGTAAGAAAACGTATTTAAAACGTAAGTAAACAAACGAAATGTAAAAAACTGATGAAAGCATTGGACCAAAATGTATAAAACGGACGAAAAAGTATAAAACGGATGAAAACGATAATAACGGATGAAAACGAATAAAACGAAGAGAACGAATTTTAAGTTATTTACTAACGATCATAGTAAATAAGGACTAACGATGTAACGCTAAGCCCGACCGGGTACATACATAACACAAATTCACCTAACCTGGCACATACAATGACAAAAATTCAAAAGGTTTGTGTTACAATGAAAAAAAATAGTCGATTACACACAACGACAACAAGTGTCAAGTTCGACGATTTTTTATCATTTTCCTTTATTAAAAGTAGATAGACAACGCTGTAACGCTTATAACCTTGTTTAAATCTAACTTTATAAATGTTGGCGATGTGTTGGACGCCTTGATGTCCGGACAAGATCATCGGCGATGGTATACCTACCGTCCTGGACAAACAGATAATGAAGGACTGTGTTTTATGGGATTCTTACCACGCGGCCTATCAAGTAGGGTGGTCAGAGACCTGCTGCAGTAATATAGGTCTCCGTGAACAAGAGGTCTACAAGAACGTTAGTACATAGTCGGGGTAGTATAATACCCCAACAAGGTTTACATGACACGCCAAAACACGAAGGACCCCACCAGATTACCCGAATAGTGAGAAGGGCAAATGAGACATTGTCGATTTCAAGAACGCCGGATGATGAAGGCGCAGGATACAGGGGTCCCAGAGCTTATGAAGATATCGGATTCATGGGCGCACACCGATGCCCCGACTTATCTAAGAAATTTTCCGATCAGTCCCAAAACTCAAGGAAATGATGACTCAAGGGCGATGACTATGTCCGAGCAGAGGAAGCATACAAGAATACCGAGCTACCGAAAGGAGAGGGCACAATTATTACGGAAGGAAATCCCTCGGCAATAAGTGGATCTGAGCTTCAGAGAGGATTTGGAGACAGAAGAGGAACGATCAAGACCCCGGAAAGAAGTGATTCTGCAGAGAAGTCTTTTCTCCGTGACGCTGCCCCAAAAATGAGACTCGGCCCCAAACGAATTCCGACGCAATGATGTCAATAAGCCTCGACAACCATCGGGTCATGCTCTCCCATTATCCAAACAACCTAAGGAGATACTCTCCACGGAACACCATCTAAATCTACCCCACCACCCCTTTCGTAAGGAAAGCCGAGCAAAGAAAATGAGGACCGGTTACGTGAATACCATGGAGAGAGGGGCCACCTAACTAATGATCATACCATCCGAAAAGACAGTTAGAAATGGCTCTCGAATCCGGAAGTCGGATCATTTGGTCAAGAATGTGTGAAAAGGAAGGGAAAACCGAGAGGTCACAACGAAAAGGAAAAGTGATCAACATGGTCCATCATTACTCGGAAGACCGCAAAAGGAAATCCGTGTTCTATGACGAAGACCGGATGTATGTCCCTATATCCTTTTCCCGATTGCCGCAGCGACCGTCCAAGAACCATTGATTGTGGAAGCGGAGATAGAGGGCTACTTTGTTCGAGTGGTATTTGTGATCGGGCGCCTCCGTCAAGTCATGTATGAACATTGCTTCAGAACTTATGCCCTTCTATTCAATCCAGACACAGAAACTCGCCACCGTTGGTAGGGTTTTCCGGCGAGGTCATTTAACCCATGGGAAAGATTGAACTAGAAGTGCGCCTCGGCGATCATGGCCTGTTCCGGACGGTCATGATGATGTTCACGGTTAGAAATCACCCTCACCTACAACGTAATATTGGGACGGTCGGGTTTAAAGGAATTAAGAGCCATACCTTAGCCACTCAAGAGAGCGGCAATGGAATGCGGAGGCTAGAAGAAAGACAAGATCCCGTAAGTCAAGCTCCGAAAGGAAAGTAGAGACGGGAATCAAGAGATTCAAGAGAGCCTAAAACAACAGAGGACATCTCGGTTGTCGGCATACCCCGAAGCAACGGGTAACCTGGAACCGCTTCTCCGAGAATGCCTAAGCAACTCATTGAACTTTGAGAAAAACAAACATTTTTTCCTCGGGGCCGCAGACATGACCGGGTGCCGAGGCGCTCATGCAACATTCCTCTGCGCGAACGCTCTCGGACACACCGTTGTAATAAAAGAGAGAACATTCTCGCGAGAAAACCAGTGATCGGTAAGGAAGTAGAGGAGGGTCAAAGCCGACATAGTCCGCCCGGTGAAGATACCGATATGGATATCCAACTCTGTCGGTAAAGAAGTGTGACTAAGTCGGAGGATGTGTATTGACTTCAAAAACCTAAACTCTTCATGCCCGAAGGATTACTACCCTTTGCCGAGATAGATTGGAAGATCGAATCGGTCATGGGATATAAGTATAAATGCTTCTTGGATGCTTACAAAGGCTACCACCAAATCCGTATGAATAAGGACGATGAGGAGAAGACGCATTCTATACGTAAGCAGGGAACGACATATACCAAAATTCCGCTTGGATTAAAGAATGATGGAGCAACCTATCGCCGTTGGTAGACTCGCGCTTCAATCACGAGATAGAAAGGAATTTGGAAGCATATGTGGACGATATGGTCATAAAAAGTCGGACGGAACGCGAAATGATAGCCGACATCGCTGAAACCTTCGACAACCTTAGAGGATAAACATGAAGTCAACACGCCGAAGTGTTCTTCGTGGCAGGAAGAAGGAAGTTCCTCGCTATATGGTGACGCCGAAGGTATAATGGCGAACTCCGAAAGACGAGAACAATCATGGAGATGAAGTTCCGAACGCTAAAAGAGATGCAAAGCCTTAGTGGAAACTAGCGCCTTGAATGATTCCTATCGTCGTGGAAAGAGCCCTTCCTTTCTTTGACACAAGAATATCACCAAAGAAAATAAGGATGAATACCGCCGACAAACGAGGCCGAGATGGCGCTTTCGAGAGATGAAAAGGTTGATACTTGAGTGCCTCCCCGTCCACACCTAAATCAAAGGAACAATTGCTCATATATCTAGCGGCCTCAAAAGGAGCAAAGAAGTGCAGATTGATGGTAGAAAGAGAGGAAGGAAGGCAATGCCAGCCAGCACTATGTCACCGGACACCGCATGACGCAAACACACTACTCTCCAATAGAGAAGTTAGCCTTATGTCTTTGCATGCATCCGAAGGTTGAGGAGATATTTTGAGGCCCATCCCGCTCGAAATATTACATCGATCAACCCATCAAGCGATATTGAACAAACCGGAAGTCTCGTGAAAATTAGCCAAATACATCGTGGAACTGGGAGCATATAACATCACTTATGATCCTTGGAATGCGCTTAAAGGGGCAAGTGTTGGCGGATTTCCTAACGGAAGTACTGGTGGAGTCCGGACGCCCATTAAAGGGAAAAGTATGCATCATGGAAGTAGGGGACTGAGAATGGTTATCATATACGGACGGAGCATCCAACAAAAAGGTTCCGGCAGTTTGGTCCTCATCGGTCCGGAGAAAGAAGAACTAACCTATGCCCTACAACTTAATTTCCTAGCACCAATAATGAAGCAGTAGTACGAAGCCTCTAGCTGGCCTAAGGATTGCAAAGAAGCTCAAAATCAAGGCTTTAAGTGTGACGAGTAGATTCAAGTTGGTGGCCGCCAAATCAACCGGAATTCACAATACTAAAGAAAGCATGCGAAGTACTTAGCCCAAGCGAAAAACTATATAGCTGGTTTTCAAAGCTTCAAGATCCGCAACATTCGAGGGCTCAAAATCATAAGGCGTATATACTAAGTAAGCTAGCTTCATGGCCTTCACCACCTTACCAAAAAAGATATTAGTAGAGGCGCTAGAAAACCATCGGAGGTGAAGAGATGGTTAACACCATAGTAGAAGAGAGACGGACAACCGGATGACGCCATCATCAAATGTTTGGAAGAAGGATTTGGCCTGAGGATCCCAATGAGGCCGAAGCTTCGAGGATGAAAATCCACAAGACGTTATGGAAGAAGGAGTTCTCTTTAAAAGGGTTACTTAGTGCCGATGATGAGATGTGTAGGGCCATTCAGTGAACTACATAATCGTGAAGTACATGAGGGTGTTGTGGAATGCATGCTTGACCAAGAACCGTGGTGGCCAAGCTTATGAGACAAGGGTATTATTGGCCCACCATGCACCGGATACTAGGGAAGAAATCGTGAAGTCGACTCCCGCCAAATACACTCTCCGGTGCCCAAACTCCCAAGACACTATCGACTCCATCATGGCCCCATGGCCTTCTATCAATGGGAATGGATGTGTTAGCCCTTCCGAAAGCACCAGTCCGCATCAAATATGTGATAGTAGCAATCGACTATTTTACAAAGTGGATAAAAGCGAAGCCGTTGGTTAAAACAATAGGAAAGATGTCATAAAATTTGTATATGAAAACATTGTATGCAGGTACGGCCTATCGGGGGTCATAGTTACTGATAATGGGACCAATTTTGTCAATGACCCGTTCAAAAAATGGTGCGAGGAGTTGAAAATTAAACAGATGAATACAACCGGGGCACACCCGCAAGCCAACGGATTGGTGGAACGGGCTAACAGAATCCTGATAGAGGGAATAAAAATGAGGTCAGGCGAGAGGACCGGATGGGTGGATGAGCTACCTAACATTTTATGGGCACACCGGACAACTCTCAAAACAAGCAATGGAGAAACCCCGTTCAGCCTGACATACGGAAGCGAGGCTGTGATACCGCCGGAAATAGGGATGCCTACACATCGGAAAATGATGTTCCGGAGGATCGTAACGAGGAAGAACAACGTCGAACTTGGACCTTCGCAAGAAAGAAGGGAAAATGCCGCCATCCGAGAAGCTAAGTACAAGACGCAGTCGAGCAAGATACAACCCGAGGTCAAGCCAATGAATTTCAAGGTAGGAGACTTTGTTTACCCAAGAACGAGGCCACCGGTGGAAACCAAGGAAATTGGGACCCAATGGGAAGCGGCCCTACCGAATAGTAGGAGCAAATCGAATGGCTCTTATAAGTTGCAAACGATGGAGGAAAAGGAGGTCCCTGGACCGGCATGCTATAAACCTCATGAACTGCTTTTTATAGTTGTTATTGTGATAAGAATCCTACTATCATTATGTAACCCAAACTAATTATGTATGTTGGTTCAATGATGAAAGTCTTCCCACATCGGGAAACAATTTTCCGTGATAACTCGTGATATATATAATTCCGACGGCCGCCCCCGTCGAGTATAAAAATGCAATATGCCCGAAAACACCTATCGGATGCCCAAGTGTAAAACACTTTGGGCGCCTGGTGGAGTAACCACGCAGATGCTCGAGCACCGCCGATGCCCAAGTAATGGATGCCTCTAACTTTGGGAGGATGCCCTGAATCGTGATGCACGACCCACGTGGTCGGATGCCCTTAGAATAACCCAAGGAGGATGTCAACACGAAACATAAAGTAAATGAATAACGAAGAAAAGTAGAACAAAAGAAACACATGGTCAAGCAAAAAGAGCATTCATTTACAAATTGACGAACCACAAAGAAATATTGTTAATTATTACAAACCACATCATCTAAGTAATTGTTCACAAATTACAAGTCATAAGTGGTGGCTAAAACTTAGGCATTCGCTCCGCAACATCCACTGTGAGTATTCCAGAGCGAGTAACAATGGTAGGAGGAGGATCGGATGGTCCGGAGGATCCTTTCGACAGAGCCGCGGTTCCATATTTAGCGATCCCCAAAGGTAAACGGTAAGAATCAGCGAGCTTTTGAATGAAGGGATACTCAGCTTCGAAAAGCTTGTCATACTCAGCCCTCCATAAACTTGGAGCCTCTCGGTTGACATTCCGAATACCCTGAAGGGCAGCCTCTATCTCCCCTTCGGTCCTGTTCACCTTGGCCCCCGTCACGAATCCCGCTTGATAAGTCAAGTTGTATACCTTGGCCATGCTCTTTTTATACTCCACGCTTCCAAACAGCCGGCGAACAGCCGAAGGCAAAAGACACCGAACGGCGTTTTGCTTCACGACCTCGCTCTGAGCGACCACGGCAACCAGTTTACCCTTTTCCACCTGAAGAGATGCCAAAGATTGGTTTTTAGCATTCAACTCGCTCTCCAGTTTCCTAATCTTCTCGGCCTGAGCAGTGGAAGTCTCCATCCATTCATTCCTGTCTCGGGTTATCCTGTCAACCTCCTCCTCCAAACCTTTTTCCCTATCCACGCGGCCTTCGATCGGTGTCCGCCTCAGAACTCCTGACAACCTTCCATTTTGCCCTCGGCGAAAAAAGAGCCTCGTCAAGAAGTCCTGGCAACCCATGATCTTGGCTCACCAATACCCATTCGAGAGATCCCGAACCTCCTCGAAAACTCACCCCGCAATCACACTTTTGCCAAAATCTCGTATGCCCGAGTAAGGTCAATGTTGTTCGCCCGCCCGAGCTTCTTTCTCGGCGGGGTAGCAAGGTTATCAATCGCTTCTCGACAAGAGCGGTATGAGTTTATCCGGACATCATCACGGAGAGCCCAGTTAGGGATAAAACGTTGGTGGCTTCATCTCGCTCAACAATAAAAGAATATGATGAGAAGAAACTAATGCACAAATAGAGATTAATAAACCTAAGATTAAGGCATACCGAATCTAGGTTAACCCTTTCAACATGCCGAGGACCACCAAGGTGAGGGGCCGAATGACCTGTAAAAGCGACCAAATAACGAAATGAATAATAAGAAACAACAAAACAAACAAGAGAGTCACACGAGGGTCGGTACGCACCTTCGTAATCATGGGGTGAGTTGACCGGAGGAGAATGGCCACCTTCGTGATGGGAAAGGGGCGGCTGTTGCAAAATACCGCCACCCCCGGCTCCGTTATCGCCCATCCCCTCATGTGCCACGTTTCTTCATCCCTCCGACGACAATGGGAGTCTCCCTCGTCAACAGAGACATTTAAGTTAACCTCTTGCCATCCGGATTGGCTTGGTTCAAGGGCTCTACGTTAAGCACGGGAACCGAGGAGAAATTTTCAACAAAACCGTTTTTCTTTTTTTTTTTTTGCTCGGACTTTAGATGTCCCTCACCACCTTTCCTTTTGGCGACCAACCGAGCAATGGTTTCTTTCTCTTTCTTTCCCTTGCAGCCACAACCTCCGGATCGCCTCTGGCCTCCTTGTCATAGCATCCTTGGGAGTAATGGCTACTCCCACCGCAGCAGGATCGCCGTCCTCTTGGGCTTTTCTCGATTCGGTCGACGGGGGCTTGCTCACCACCGTATCATCCCATTTGGGAGCTCTAGGTACTCGACATGTCAACAACGCAAGAAGAGATTGTCTAAGAAAACATAAAGTAATGATCACAACAAATCCCACATGAACTAGACAAATGATTACCATGACCCTCAGATCCTTTAGGAGAGGCTCGAACCTGGATTTCAAAACCAAGGAAAGGTGACACATCCACAACAAGCTAATGGTC
This sequence comes from Chrysanthemum lavandulifolium, assembly GCA_022545495.1. NCBI lineage: Eukaryota > Viridiplantae > Streptophyta > Magnoliopsida > Asterales > Asteraceae > Chrysanthemum > Chrysanthemum lavandulifolium. Next base: position 152,187,976 of record CM040239.1, on the reverse strand, counting down.
GGTTTCCTCAAGAAGATGAGAGTACTACCGAGTTTCTCAAGATCAATCTTAGAGAAACCATCGTGAAAAGGATCGGTAATCTTTGAATCCTTATGCCTCCGTGCCATGGCGGCGGGATAGCCCTACGGTCGATCGTAATTTTTTTCCTTCCAATGTTTCAAGCCGAGAGCACCTCCTTAAACACTTATATGACTTCACCCGTCCTACTTTCGAAGAAAACCAAGCCCTCGCAGCACAACCCAGAAATGCCCTAACAAGGATACTCTAGGTTGAATGTCCAAACTATAACACCGATTTCAAAAGGGTCACCCGCTCAAGCCTATGGAACTAGCCGAGAAATGTGAACCCTAAAATGTTTGATCACATTCAATAGAAATGAAGAAAAAGGATTCTAACCTCCCAGATCCAACCGTGGGGTATATACCAATTTTATCGGCCGGGAGTTGATCCATAGACATATCATCCGGAGGAAGGTGGGGACGAAGATCATTCGGGATACCATAATCTATAATTATATTATCTAGCTCGGATTGTGTTAGCTTAGAAGTATAAATATGCATATCGAACTTCGTTACTACCGAAGATTGGATAGCTTCAGTTGTGACGGGAGTACTCAGTTCCTCGGTTCCGTGTTCGGCCATTACTAAAAAATGCCGAAGGGAAATGTACAAATAATTACAGGGGAGAACGAGACAAATCTTATGAATATAGAAAGACGTCCAGCCAAGTGAAAGCGATTCAAGTATAGTGAAATGTGTGAAAAAGAGTTGTGGTGAAAAGTGAGTTTATATAGGCGGTGAAAACCCTAGCGGTCATTCAAACGTCCAATCAACAAGAAAAAAGTGACGTGGCGCAATCTTGCCCGTCCATGTTAATCTAGGAGATGAAGGCTTGACAAAAGCCCAACCAATAGACAGCCCATCGAATAACCCAATACCCATGTATAACTAAGACCCACTAGAAGTGGAGAAAACATTATTTTTATAAAACAAAATATTTTAAGTATTGCACCACCGGTTTTCACTCGTGATACAATACCTGGGGACATGTTACAGATGTGTCCTGACGTCTGGTGTCCTGAAGATCATCGCCGGACATCATACTCTACCGTCCGGACAAAGCAGATAACAGATGACTGTGTTTTATGGATTCTTACCACGTGGCCTATCAAGTAGGGTGGTTGTAGACCCACAGGTGTAATATAGATCTGCGGCGAAAAGTAGGTCTACAAGAACTTAGATACATAGTTGGGGTAGCATAAATACCCCAACACATTTAGGGTTTTGCATCAATACACACACCCACATTAACTACTACATTAATTACCACATTTATTACCCTTTCCTTACTCACGCCGAGCTTGGTCCCGACATCATCCAGACGAGGCTAACGCTGTGTTGTCCATCGTGCAGAAGGAATTCTCATTTTCCTCCCAAGACCGCTGATAAGTTTAACTTCCGTGTCAAGTCGACGACGTGAATTTGCTTCAACAATAAACGAGCATGAGCCCAAGTAGAACGCGAGTTTGTCGAGCCCAAGCTAAGCACGAGCCGAACTCAAGCTAAATACATAATGCCAAAACAAATCGAGCCCGTGCTTTAAAGACGTGAGTTCACGTACCAACACGCATTTATGTAAAGTGAACTTGTGGCGTGCCAACTCTTTTATCTCAACCTAGGTACATAAGCTCAAGCTCAAACTCTATTAATCCTAAACGAGCCGACTTAGAACTTTAAAACGTGTATTTATGTAAAGTGAACTTGTGAAGCGCTAACTATTTTTGTGATATGTACATAGTTTGATTACGCTGAGTTAGAATCAAACGGAAGAAAAATTAAAATTAAAGAGTGGTAACAAACTACGCCTACACATTTTAAATGCACTTACAAAAATATATACATCTTTTTAAAATCTTTCTTATTTTTCTGCTTTATTTTTCTTCTTTCTCACTAATCCCTTCCCTACTATGTTTTAAAAAATAGGGATCGAATCACGTATCAGCAATATACTTTTCAAAGTTTCCGCTTTTGGACGTGTATTTTTTAATTTGTTGAATAGCAATGTATTTTTCATGTTGTTTCAATTTGCGCGTACTTTTTAAATAGTTTTTAGACTAAATTGAAACACTTACGAAAAATGTTGAATAGCAAGTATATCGATGAGAACATTTTAGTGGTTTTTCCAATTCGATGATGTCATCATCTCCTCCGATAATCACTTCGTAACCGTAGTCGTCATCATCGTCTTCTTCGTGGACTTGGATGACGTCATCATTGTTGTGTTGAGTGATGGTTTGGATGTTGAAGAGTTCAAGGTCACCAAACTCTTGTTCAACATTTTTGTTTTTTTCGGTTGGAATAAAGGAAAAGAAAAGTGGGTTGTTGTCAACCAATGACTCATTTCTTTGCATTTTATATGCCAGTGGATGTACTGGGATCACGTGTTCATTTGCTTTATTCTTAGAACAAGAAGTGTTACGCCACCGCATCATGTGTTGGGATTTTTTTTTCTAACGGTTTTAAATCAGAACCCGCTTGTCCGAGATGTGTCTCTCGTAGGCAGTGAAAAACGCTATCTTTTTTGTTTAAACGCTTTTTGTGTATGTAAAGCTAACACAAATTTTGAACTTATTTGATAGATTAAAGGTTCATTTTGAAAGTTTTTATGTAAAACTTTATATATATATTAAACTTAAACATTTTTTATAAAATCGCATATACGCCAAGATATCAATATCGCTCTTTTTATGACGCTATCGCAGACCTTTTGCAGATTTTTTGTTCAGAAATCACGAGATATCTATTAGACACTTTGTAAATAAAGTTTTTGATAAAAAATGTAAATAGTAAGAAAGTTGAAGGTGTGATTTGTAAATATTTTTTTACTTGTTTTTGGGCCTCATTTTCTGATTGTTTATTCGTTTGTGGCGCCAATCACATATTTGTACGTTCTTGAACGATTAGAATGCGACCATAGATAAAAATATGACCATTTTTGGGCCACATATTTGGACCAAGCACAGAGTCCAGAAACAAATAACTTTTATGGATAAAAAATAGTTTTTATGGCTCTTCTCGATAGTGTGTCCTATAATATATATAGAAATTTCAAAAAAAAACTCATTTTGTTCTTTGTGGTGCATAGGGTGGAACGCAATGAATTCGCCGAAAAGTTTCGAGATCGGATCAGAAAATGAATGAAATCGAAATTTAAACGAAATGGTTTCAAGCCAAATATTTAATAATCGAGCTCGAGCTCAAATACAAAGCTTAGTTTACAGTCATGGCCTAAACGAGCCCTAAATATATACGTATATATTTTCTATAACGATAACCATAGTTAACTAGCTCGACCTTGTGTTAACGAGTCGAGCTTTGTTAACGAGTCGAGCTCGAGCTCATGAAAATTTCACGAGCGAGCTCGAGCTCAAAATGTGAGGCTCGAAACGAGCTCGAGCTCAAAATGTGAGGCTCGAAACGAGCTCGAGCTTTTTATATATAAACGAGCCGAGCTCGATGCACAAAGTTGTATTAAAGAAGAGTTCACAATTTTAAGCTTGTACGATATCTAGACCATGTGACTTTATCTCATTTTTGACAAGTGTTTTGGCGGTAGAGTGATATTTTTCTAATCGAGTGACATTTTCTGCGATCACGATATTTTTTGCTCGACTGATGTGTGTTTGATAAATAAATTTTATCTTTTTTTCGACCAAATTTTGTCTTTTTCGAAAAAAAAATGTAAAAAATTTCAAAAAGTAGTTTTGATTTTTTTATGTTTAATTTTTTGTTTTTCTAAAACTCTTCGAGACACTTGTTATAAATTGGGTGGAGTCGTGCGGTCTAGCATTTGCACAAAACTAAAATCAACCCAAATGGTTACCCTTTTTAGAATTGGCTCTTTCAAAAATATCTCATAATCGTTCAAATTATTGTTTTGTGTCGTCTAATAATAGTTTTATACATTGTATTTTAACCAATGAAACAAGACTTCAATTGATACGTATGATATTTGATTTGTGAAAAATATAATTGGTGATAATTCTTAATTTTTTGTGCTATTTGAAAGTAGACATATATTTTAGGGTATGTTTATTTAAACTAGCGGTATCAATTAACAAAGAAGTAGCTAGTAGTAGTTAGCTACTGAGTAGCAGCTTAATTTATAAAAACGTTTGATAAAATAGTTGTAGTTGCAACTTTAATTTGTAAAATGACAAATGCTAAACATTAAATGCTCAATGCTTATTTAAAGAAAGATCGAAAACTAACATTTTGAATATTATAAATGCGATAATCATTTCAGAACCGCCTCTCGTCAGAGACTTGAATGACGCCATCAACGCCTTCGTAGAGAGGACTATTATAGCGTATTTTAGACATAGAAATTTTTTTTTAATCTTACTTTTGTGGCTTATTTTATTACTTCTAATAACGGACACAATAAGATTACAGACAACCAAGCAATGCTGCACAATAATCACTTTTGAATAACTAAACCATTCTACTAAAACGAATTTATGACTTGTCAGGTCGAAATTAATTCTGACAACCCGTTGAATCCCCAACAAAAACTCCACAATGCCAAAACCAGAACCCAAATGTATGAAAAGAAACGGTAGAATACGTCGATTGCTCAAACAAGTTTTATCGTGTTTAGAACTTTTCTCATCTAGAATATCCTTCTTCTAAACCCCCAAAAAATGAAAAATAATTTTTCCCTAATTTCACAAATCAAGCAAAATAAGAACAAAATTAATACCAGTAACCATTATCCATAGATGAAAATGCATTACATAATGATTCAGTAGTAACAATAGCAGCATAATAATAATAATAATAAGGCCTTGTTTTGTTAATTACTAGACATAAAAGTAAATAAATTAAAACCCTAGAAATTAAATTAAAGTAAATCCTGATCATCAAAGTCATCCTCAAATGAGTTAAAGAAGCCAGCATCAGCCATCTTGTCTTCTCCAGGGCGATTGAACCGTCTTCTGCCGCCGCCGTAAAGAAACCTGCCTTCGCCGTTGTTGTTGAATTCGATGACGTCATCTTCTCCTCCGCCTATCATCATTTCGTCTTCTTCTTCGTAGACTTCGATGACGTCATCATCATCATCTTCAGTGGTGTGACTGAGTTTGAGGAGGTCGTCTTCGAGGTCACCAAACTCATTGGTCAACATTTTTTAAATTTTTTTTTTTTTTAAGAAATGAAAACAAAAGTGGGTTTGGTTGTCAACCAATGAGTCCTTTCTTTGCTTTTTATATGCCAAAAATTTTTATTGGGATGACGTCTTCATTTGCTTTATTCTTAGGATTTCAAAATGATTCCATTTCAAAGATAGTCAATCTTTAAAAATAAAAAAATAGTCTCGTGCTATTGCTAGATCGTGCAACTTCATCTATTTTTCGACAAGTGTCTCAAACGTATGCGGAGGTTTTGTTGGATCGTACGACTTCATCTATTTTTTTTATTGGTGTGGTAACGCTGCTTAACGCAACTCCAACCAGCATAACGCAACCCTCCACATTACCGTATCATATGCTTTTAGAATTTCAAATAGAGTCTATATTTCAAAAGTCTTCACTTTTTTTCTTTGTGGTCTACAAAGTTGTTAAAAAAAAGAATTTCCAATTTTAATCTCGTTTGACCACTAGATTGTGCGACTTTATTTGAAATTTGACAAGCGTCCCAAAAATAGGTGGATATTTTTTCTCGACTGAAGTGACATTATGTGAGACTATATTATTTTTTGCTCAACTGATGTGATGTTTGATAAATCATTTTTGTCTTTCTTGAAAAGTGAGATCCATGATGGATGCCTTTTGCTCGACCACGACACAAATTTTGCTCGATCGATTGTTGTAGAAGGTTTTTTTTTTTTTTTTTTTTTTTTTTTAACGTAAAATATTTCAAAAACTTTAAGACTTGATTTTTATTTTTATTTATTTTTTAAGACAAACCTTCAGGACACATGATAAAAATTAGGTAAAGTCGCACGGTCTAGCGACACACGATTAAAATTAGAAACTCTTTTTCTGAACTACTTTGTGGACCACCAACCCAAAAGGTGATCATTTATGAAATTGACTCATTCAAAAATCTCATATTAGTTGTTCATATTGCTGTTTTGATACGACCAATAATAATTGTCTACTTTGTATTTCAACTAATGAAAGTAGACTTTAGTTGATACCTATAATATTTGATAGATCGAGAGTGTACTTAGTGATAACTCCTAAAGTTTATGCAATGGAAAGAGTATAAAGTTTTTACGAAACTAATGAGGTTTTATTTGTCCAGATTATCTAAAGAAAATGAGCCTTTAATTCATATGTATTCGGCCTAATTGAGATATCCAAATACAGTATATTCGGTCTAATTGAGTTATCCGTTTTTTATCTCTTCCCTCGCCACCAAATATATGTACCTAGTAATAATGAACCTTGACCTTTTTTATGAGAATGTGACATGACTAACCATTAGACTTCTTTAGTGACGGTTGAAATTACGGGTGTTCATGGGTTGGGTAATACCCGAACAAACCGAAAACCAAAACCGAACCGAACCGAACTTGTAACCGAACCAAACTTGTCAAAACCGAACCGAACCGAATTAAATATTCGGTTTTCGGTTCGGTTACGGTTTTAGCAATCCAAACCGAAAACCGAAATAAAATAAATATATATATATTTTTATATATTTATATAAAAAATATTAAAACTCTTTAAATATAACATTTTTAAGCTTTAATTTTTTTTCTTTCTAAAAACTTATAAATAAATGAATAAATAATTAAACTTATATAATTTGGGTTATTCGCCGCTTTTCGTTATAGGGTTCGCTTTTCTTATTTGCCTTCTGCTTTCGGTTCGGTTAAATCATTTTAATTTTTCGGTTCGGTTTTCGTTATACCCAGAAAAAAATTAACCGAACTAACCGAACCGAACAACCCGATAACCGAACCGATGAACACCCCTAGTTGAAATTGAATTGAAAGTATATATATATAGCGTGTATAAAAGTTAAAACCAAAGTAACCTTGTCTAAAAATGTGTTATGCGGCAAAGCCGACAGTCCAACTACATAAATAGCCCATTGATGGCCCAATAGTAAGTCTTTGAAAATAGTTTCACTAGAACTTCCTTTTTACCTTGCGTACGATTTACCTCGCGTAAGATTTACATGTTCATAACAAGAAAAACCTAAAAGCGGTTATACTTCCATTGTATGTACGTGTGTCTCATGCGATTACAATCAAGCATGAAGAACAAGGAACTAAGCGAAAGGTCGAACACGAATCACGAAAGTCGCTCGAAAACAACACTTCCCAAACCTAATGCAAGTTAGAAACATATGTATATAGGTTTACTTTTGTTTCATTGCATGGGCTAGAGTTTTTCTTAGTTATATTTTAATAAATCGAGGATATCGTTTTGCAGGAGGATTTATGGAAGCATGCCTACCCTGTTGGGACAGAGGTGTATATGTAGCTAGCACTATTTATGTTAAAATGCTTTTGTATTAGTTTTGTTAGGGTTGCTCCCAAAAAGGGCTTATTGATGTTTTCGTGACAGTTGGACCGGTTTGATAAGCTTTATGAATACAATTGGAACTTCTATAATCTAGAAGTGAGTTACTTTATAGTGTTTGCTTTATTCCTAAACCGCATTTACTTAGTTAAAATTTCATTCTATGTTGTTTCGGGTAAAACGTGAACAAATTTCTAAGAAAGTTTATTTAATCGTTCAGGAAGCATTTGATGAGTGCGGCGTATTACACGGGGAGAAAGTTTATCTCTTTGTTTCCACGGAGGGTAAGTTTATTCTAAAATCATGTTTTTCACATGGAAACCGTGGAGTAGTCTTGACTTGATATTTTCAGCCTTATACGGATAATTTTAGAAGTTACAAGCTATTTTCACACATGAACCAACAACTTCTAGGTGTTATAACAAGCTTAGTACTGTTTATTCTTATTAACTGGGTTCCAACTTCCGATTTTGCAGCATTAATTGAACGCGCAGACATATTAATACCCACAGTGATTGCGGTAAGTAAGAGTAAATGTTTTGAAGCCACATTGAGAGACTTTGCCGATAACCTCTTGTTGCTTTTATCTTTTTATCTATTTTAATATCATGTGCTATCAAGCAGGTTGTATCTCTGTTTCCACCTTCTGATAAGATTGGACAAATCTCTGTACAAAGGGAGTCGGAGTCTAAAAAAGTTGTTGACATGAAGCAGATGAAAATGGATTGTGTTCCATATGTCCCAATAGGAAAACGGTATTCATTTTGTTTTTTAAGTTACAAACTACTAAGTATTTGGTACTTACATTGTTACATTGTAGAAAGACTAAAATCTCAAATCTTTGTACTCTGTGTCCAAAGAAGGTATTACCGCTCATAACATCTTCTTTTTCATGGTCTTCATGCTAATTCAAATGAAAATTGAAATGCAAAAATCTCATTTTTTTTTACTATCTTATTTTTTGACCCAGTGCTGGTTTGAAACATTTGAAGGATGAACGTGTCGTAGAGTTTACTTACTGCATACCATGTAAGTATATATTCATTTTGGGTTTCAGTTTTCCATTGTTTTGCCTTTTGAATGCCTAAAATGGGTCTATGTTGTTTATTAAGGATTATGCTTGTAGTTTTGTGGCAATCTCATCGATATACTTGCTAAAAGGCAGAAAAACCACTAAAATTTATCACCACTAGGATGGCGTGTTTTCTAATTGTGCTAATGAAGCCTAGTCATTGAAACATCTTTGCTAAAAAGTTTTACTAATTGTTTATGTTCTTGCAGATTTTATAACCCTTTTGCGGAAGACGAGACAGAGGAGAGTACTATTGTGGAATTCGTCTATCCAGCGGAACCGCCTGTAAGTCACTTTTTAAACTTGCCATCAACGAGCATATACCATAGCTTATCCATACCAGAAATTTTTGACTCGAGTTAGCACTAATTTGCTTTATCTACTTTCGTTGAAATTTCATAGGTTTACTGTGATTTTGATTGGAAGGTTAACAAGGTCGAGGTATGCCGGCCATAAGCCTATAATCCTGTATTTTTCGGTATTTCATATATGTTTTTAAAGAGTGTAAAGTAAATAGAAGAATGGTGTCTTGAGGTTGTATCACCATAATCTTTGAATCTATTATAGGAATTTACCAATGATCTCATTGCCGCGGCGGAGTTATCTGAAGATCAGAAAGATGCCTTCAAGGTACAATAAAACTTAATCTAATCACCGGAAAATGTTTCTTCCGTTGTTAATAGTTATTTTTATACAGGAATTTTTGAAGGAGAATGTCCGAGAAAGAAAGAGAGCTAATCGAGAGGTTTCTAAACTTGTTATTTCATGCTATTTCAACTCCACTATTAGGTTAATCAAACAGAAAAAAAGTGTTGTATCATATTTTGTGATAGTGGTGATTGGCAAACACATAGCTGAGTACGAGTTGTTAACTTTCCTGTTGCCATGAACAAATGACATTTTCTATCATAATTTGATATTGTATATGTTTATATGAAATATGAATCATCATATTATCTTTTGTTATTATTTTTATTGTCTAAAGTAGCTAGAAACAGAAACAACAAAAGCATAAAGAGAAAGACAAGATATGGTGTGTTTAGGTTATTATATTAACATATACTTATCACATATCGAGAATGTGCTGACCACTTAATATATTAGTTGCACACTGAGCAGTGGGTGGAGCACGCACCTACTTGATTCTATGGCATCTCAGCTTAACAATGAAGAGATACAAACTATTTATTTATTAATTTTAATTATTGTCATTCTTGAGTGAACGTGGAGGTTAATTTTGAGTAATGAGCATGCTTGGTAGCGACAACCTTTTCTTTATGTGAATTTTACAAGCAGAGAGTTTTTCCTATCCTATAATTCAAGCTGCTTATGTGTGTTTAAGAACAAGATAATCAAATTAGCAGCTTAGATAAGCAATCCCTAACTCTGCCTTTTTTTTTTATTAATCGAGTTGTCTGTGTTGCAAGAATCAATAACTTTTCGCCTGAGTGACGGTAACTTTTTCCTGTTACTAAGTAGGAGGTGTTTGGATGTGTGAAATGGGTCTGTTAATAATCTTTGAAGACCTACTATCCTGTTTCAGTATAGTTACTATTTTCTTGTCTGTTTATGGAACTTTCTGCATGGAATTGTACTAAGTTCTGCACCTATGTTTACCATCTCTGTTCACCTTTTAGATATATTTAGATTTTAAATTTGTGTTCTTCATCTCTACTCTTATCTAGGTATTGTCATTCCTTCCACCGTATGAGGGGAAAGCAGTCCTGGAATTAGGAGCTGGTTTGGGTCATTTTACTGGTGAACTAGCCAAAAAGGCGGGCAAGGTCATAGCCCTTTTAGTAGCTTTAGGAATAGATAACTTAGGTCTGCAAGTACTCATTTCCTTGCCTATTCTGCTGCACATCAGTTTCATTTTGTCCAAATCTCCTGTTATTTTTTATTTTTAGTTCCTTCAATATAAGTCCTCTTAGGCTGAAATTCTGGATTCCAGGTATTTGGTTGGTAGTTTTTTACATTATAATTTTATTTTATTTTTAGGATTTTTTCTGAGTAGCTTATCAAGTGCTTAAAATAGCCACTTAGGGCCTGTTTGGCATTAGATTAGTTAGATTTGATTTAGTGCTTAGTTGCCTTTAGCTGGTGCTCTTAAGGCCTAGTTCAGTTGCAGTAGCTTATGGTTTTTAGGATTTGAATCATTTTCATGCTGTAGATTTTAGGTTAAAGTGCTTATTTTTAAGCTCAAAACAGCCCATTTTGGACTGTTTTGGCCTGCAGCTTCACAGCAGCAACTGAGTGCCTTTTAAGTGATTATTAGGTTTGCTTTTTAGCATATTTAGGTTATTCATTGCCCATTAGGTTGAAGTAGTTTGGTACTGTAGATTTCAGTTGAGGAAATTGCTTATAGGTGATTTGGTTGAGTTACTGTTTGAGTTCTTATTGGTATTCCTTCTTTATGCTTAGTTTTGTTGCAACTTGTATCTACTTTACTCGGTAACTATTGTTATCTTTAGATCATACAAGCAAAGTATATGAACTAAATAATGATTTCCTTATGTATATTTGTTATAGCTATAATGGAAGGTCCTATGGAAGGTCCTAAGCAACGAAAATTGGTCAAATGAAATGATCAAAGTCTTGCTAGACACTTGCATTGAAGAGATGACAACGACCGTAAAATGGCCTTAGCTTGCATAGGTCGCCTTAGGCTAGGTCGGGTCGGTGCTCAAAGACAAGTTTACGTCGAATTCACACAAAAGATCTAAAAATGGATTTGATAATTTAAGAGCGAAATATAATGGATGGCTTTATTTGAAGAACAAAACAGGGAACATCTATAACCCGGATACAAAGATGTTTACTTTAACACCGGAAGAATGGGAAGACTTTAAGAAGGTGTGTGGTACTAAAACATTTAACACTTACGTCATTTTTTTCTACAAAAATAACTTATCTAGAAATTATTTGAAATTTGGGTACAGATTCATAAAAGGGCCGGTTCTAACGTGGTTTAGTTGTTTTCGTACGTTATGTGTTTTTAACATTCATTTGGTTTATGTATTCATTATTTTGAACTTTATGTGGTTTATGTATTCGGTATTTTGAACTTTATGTGGTTTATGTATTCGGTATTTTGAACTTTATGTGGTTTATGTATTCGGCATTTTGAACATTATATGTGTTTAGTAGTTTAAATTAAAGCAATTTTTTTATGTATATGATGTTTTGAATCATGAGTTTATTTTTTTATATGTTATATTTGAACAGTGTTATCATGGATTATAATCAAAACTCGTACTCATTATTGCTATGTACATATCTTCGCCACGTTCGCTCAAGGAGAGGAAAAGAAAGAGATACTACTTCAAAGAATGTCGGGTCATCGCTTTACATTAGAGTTACGCAAGGAAATGACAGACAGCAGCATCGAAGTTGCTACGCATGTCACGTGATTCCTTTGTCCGCCTTTGCACACACTTTAGAGTAAAGGGTGGCTAAAAGATGGCAAGCATGTATCGATTGAAGAAAAATGGCTATGTTCTTGATGATGTTAGGTCACAATCAACGATATGTGGTAATAAAACCGATTTCAACACTCAACATAAACGATTCACAAGTTTTTCCATGAAGTATTGGCTAAAATGGTGGAGTTTGCTAAGGAGATGATAATACCAACAAATTTTAATCCTAATCCAAATGTTCCGGGACATAATAGGAGATTACGACATATATTTAAGGTAATTAGTTACTTTATTAGTAATGTGAGATTTTGTTTCACATTTAAATTTCGACTATTAACTTCGTTTATGTAGGGAGCTGTTGGTGCACTAGATGGAACTTTGATACATGCTTGTGTCCCAAAAGACAAGCAACATTTATATAGAGGGAGAGGAAAAGGGGATTGCTATCAAAATGTTTTGGCAATATGCGACTTTAACATGATGTTTACATTTCTTGTTGCCGGATGGGAAGGAGTAGCTCATGATTCGAGAATTTTATCAGAAGCAATAAGAAATCCTAATGCACCTTTTCCATTACCCCTCGGTATATACATACATACCACACACACACACACACACACACACACACACACACACACACACACACACATATATATATATATATATATATATATATATATATATATATATCTATACATTATATATAAGAGGTGACGCTGCTAGTCATAATGCCACTTGGCATCCCATAATGCCAAGTCATATTTCCATGTCATCATTTAATACATGTGGCATTTTTTTAATACATGTGGCATTTTTTTAAAGCTATTAAAAATCGAAACTAAAAAATAGAGCTAGCAAGATTCGAACATGAGATGGTCTCCAATCATAAACAAACATCTCAACCACTAGAGCAACCCAACTTTTGTTATTTAGTTTCCAAGTAAAAATTAATAAAGTCATTAATTACAAGCACAAAAATCAAATAATAATTCAAAATGTATTACCCTTTTCTAATTGTACGTAAAAAATTCTCATCATTCATAATAACTTTTCCTCAAAACCCTAATATCGTGTTTTCCTCTAATCCCTAAAACACGATCGACCTAAAAAAATTCATCAATCAACCATGGTGGCTGAGAAGGTATATATGATCGTTTCATTATGTATGTTGTTTCTTTAATTTTTGTACACAAACGTACTAATTATGCTTTTTATTTAGATAAATACATGTTATGATCATCTATTAAAAATACAAGTCATAGGTTAATTGATTTTTTGTATCACGTTGTATCACGTTTATGGTTTTTTTTTACTAATCTAACATTGAAAAATATTATATGTTGATGCTTTAATTTGCCGTTCTGTAAATAATATGAATCTTTGTATCACGTGTTATGGTTTTTGTTTGACTGATTACGTACAGAAAAAAGGTACGCCTCTTTTCCCTCAAAACCCTAATGATCAAACTTTGTTACTGTGTATGCATATGTTGGTTTCTTTGTGGCTTTTTGTAGGTTAAACGTCTTTTTTGTAATAAATCTCTCATACTTGGGTAAGATGTTCTGTTCATCTTTTAGTATCTATTTTTTGGGCTTTTAACGTTATACAATGACTACTTTCAAACTGAAAAAATATATTCATTACGCGCCTTATAGTATGCAAGAAATATTAGTTACGTACATTTTGGTCCAAAAATGTGTACTAACATTTTTTTAATAACTATTGCAGGTGAGCACTGCGTACCTATGGTTATTGGTTTTACTAAGGATGCGACGATGATTTAGGTAGTTTTCGGCTGTTTCATGACATTACACGTGTCTTTTAAGTATTTTTCAGATTGTACATCTTTGGCTCAGCATCTTCTTGCTAATGTATTAATTTCAGTTTTGACTTATAGGCATGAAGTTGGAATAAACTACAACTTCATTCGTCCAGACTTAATTTTTGGTTCATGTCTACAGGTAAGCTTCTCTTCTTTCATGATTTTAATGGGTAAAATTTTTCTCGGATACCTTCCTCTGGTTCTGATCTGTACTTTACGGATGGTAGACTCCTGCAGATGTTGACAAGCTTCGGAGTATACAAGTGAAAACCATATATTGCTTGCAACAAGATCCCGATCTTGCGTATCCATAACTAATATTGATATAATCCATGATCCATTTTAATATAAAACGTAGAAATAAACTGGTCCTTACTAGATTAAGTGTGTTAGTCCTCTACCGTATGTAACTCGTGAGGTGCATTTCATGTTTTCTATTCAGCCTTTTCACCAGATATTTTAGTGTGGACATTAATGCCATTCGTGAATATATATGCAAGCACATTCGATGATATCCAACACTTACGTGTTGAAATAAGGTAACTGATATTTCTTGATTGGTTAATGTGTGGTCATGTATGCATGAATTAGTATCACCTTATATAACTTTGATCATAAATGCTATGGAGAAGAGACTTTGATGGTACCGATTTGCGGATGCGCCTTCCAGATATAGTAAGAAAATTGCACAAAGCTGTTAATCGAAATGGTGGAATAACTTGCATACATTGAACTGTTGGACATGGAAGAGCTCCCGCAACTACAGTATGCATAATCTTAACTTCTTAAAACTATAAGTTTGTACTTTTCCGTAGATTTCACTACTATCAAATTCACAAACCAAATCCCCTTACTTTTAATCTTTACATGTTGTTGCTTTTATGTACCTAGAATGGTGAAGTTATTGATGTGGTTTCTGCTAATGCAGTTGGCATACATGTTATGGGTTCTTGGTTATAAGCTGAACAATGCCACCAGTCTAATCATGGTAAAGACGTTTCTCCTTAATTGCAATCTTTCCACTTTTCAAAATAAGAGATACATATGTAGTTACCCATTGAAAAGCCATAGGCCAAATTTAAAACACATAATACAATCAACCATTAGCGAAAAAGTGGTTGTTTTGGCCCCTTTACTGTTGTGCAAATAAGATTTCCGCAGCACGACTAACCTATTTAGCCCCCATACAGCCCTATATGTGACTTAAATATATATATGCTGTCTGATGATCATTTTGTGCACCAGACTTATGAAATAGGATTGGCGGCAGCACCTGCGCTAGCTGTAACTGGCATATTGGTATTTTGTATCATGTTTGTTGGTTAACAATTGTGATTTGTGATTTGTTCTTCTTAAAGTCTTGTCATAAATCATACGGAGTATAATTTATTATTTATTGTGAGTTGTTTGGTATATTACTGAATGCTGAAAAAGTCTCAAAAATATATTGAGACGATAGTTATGAAAATTATATTGAGTGAAAACACATATATGCATGTATACAAGTTACCTCTATTTGTGATTTGTGATTTGTTTGTGTTCAGTCCAAGGATAAAAAAGAATGCAGGCCTCGTGGTGGTGGTAGCACTTCAAGCCATGGTGGCAGAAGTGGTACAGATCGTTCTGAACAGGATGTTCCGTCGGTTGTTATTCCAAATCATCTGCAAGTCCAGAGCGCTGAATGTTCACACGTGAGTTTTGGGAGCATTGGTGCTACCACGAATCTCAGGTTTTCAGAATCTTTTGGATCTAGGCAGCTAAGCAAAGTAGAAGATGAACCTGCTGAAGCACATATTCCATTTGCCCTACCTTCTGAAACTAGGTAACCTTTCTCCAAATGGATGTCTTTCATGGGTTCTTATTTAAACTTTTTTGCTGGATTTCATTGGCTCATATTTGTGTTCTGCCTGCAGAAATTATGAGTACTATGGTGATGAGTCAATAATTACATCAGATAGCAACTTACTAAACCGGACAAGCTTACATGAGACATTTTTTTTAGCTTAATTTAAGTATTACAATGAGGATGGATATCGTGCGACTCCAACATGAACTTTTTTGACTAATCATTTTTCTTGAATCGAAGGTGCCACTAAAAAGACCACAATGGCTAACAAAGTGGCCACTTTCTTTGGTAAATATTTTTATCCACTTGTGTCACTTGATTCTGTAATTGTATGTTATATGTAAAATATTGAGTTTATTTGTTAGTATTCCTTAACTATTGGCAGATTCGTAAAGGAATTCGTTCTGGAGTTGTTTGGAATGAAGAAAGGCATATTGTGACGAATTACCATGGTCAGGAGCTACAATATTTATGTGCCTGCAACTTGAAAATAAGAATCCGTTGTTTGGCGGGCTAGGCATAAACTCAAAGTAGATAACTTTAGATTGATTTAAAATAGGCCGAATATAAAACATAGTTTTTATAGCATTTCATAAATCATCTTTTTAATAATGAGATGCAGAATTGAATATAATAGAAATGCTATATCAAATACACCATGTGTTTGTGTAGTTTGCCATCAAAATGAATGTACCTATGCCTTTGGAATTATTTATTTCACAGGAGATGACACTGTTGGCACCGCTTCTGCATCTCTTGTGACTTATGCAGCTATTAAGGTCTTACAGCCAAATCGATTATAAATGCTGGTGGGTTTAAAGTGTGGTTTATATTGATTATACTCATAATTTCATTATCGCATGCAAATTTTTTCGGTAGAGGACGACATTGTTAATGTCTAATTTTTCTTGGATGAAGATTATAATCTTTATATGTTTCAGTATGTCCATTTTATCCAATAATTTTATAGCATTGTCTCTTACACGATGGAAAAATTACTTTAAGTATCCTGGTACTTTATTCATAAAGCCACTAAAGCAAGGAGTTCGGACCGACATGTTTCAAGGACCCAAATTTGTTAAGAATATGAAAATGAATGTTATATGTCAATCATATTTAAGTGTACCAATTCACATTTATGCAACACTATTCCTTTGGATTTTTGCAGGCAAAAGGAGCTGGTATCGATTACGTGTATGTTGCATCTGTAGTAGCTTTTCATGATAGAAGGATAGCAATCCCAGTAAGCTTACTATATTCCTTCTTAAAATTTCATCTAATGAATTAAGTTGAAATAGCACATAATCTACTTTTTACAGACTTCAATAATTATTGCAAAAAAACTGCTTCTCAAATATTAATTAAAACTTGACTATAAGATTAGTTATCCACCGAACCCAATTTGGACCAATTTGACCAAAACCAGTACAAGTTTACAGACTCTAAATAAAGGGGTACATTTTTTAGTCATTTCCTGCCCTATGTAGGATGTTGGTCAGACTATCTTGGAGAGCTATTCGCAGGTGTTGGAGAGTTTAGCAAGTGAAGGGATGAACCGCATTTAGGATGTATTCTATGCATACAATGTGGTGCAAGACCCATCATTGTATTCCTTCTTGAAATTTTGTCTAAGATGCATGTTATACAATTAGACAAAATTATTAACCTCTTTAATGTCATTCGAGATAAGATAGTTTTTATTTTTTTCAGAAACTGGACGAGACTGCTATGGAGAATGCAAATGCTTGCTAATGAAGGGTCTTACATTATGCAGGAACCAATGGCTCTTAGGAGTGGTATGACTTTTTTTCTCTTATCAATTCTATATATTCATGTAAATAAAGGCTCCTAACCTGCAAAAAACCTTTTCATAGAGTTAGATTATATTCCAGATGCTTACATTCAGGATGTAGTTGGAACTGTCAAGAATGCCCAAGTAAGTCCTCAATTGAACTGAAAACTCAGGCTGCTGCTGAACAGGAACTTACGATTAGCAGACTTGATATTCGTGTTGGGGTATCTCTTTAGTACATATGGCAATATGGGCCCGTTATGAGGGTTGTGTAACACCATAACGGGTCAATACATGTTCTGGTCAAAACCTTGCCTGTGAAATTAGCCCAGAAAAAAAATATTTACTTTTATTAGTTGCTTGCACATAAGTACGTTAAACACAATTAAAATAATTGAACCTGAAGAATCTGATGGAATCAAACCCGACATCATTACAATCCATGTAGCGATATCGGATGTTCACTTTGCGTACCCTGCTCGGCATCACTGAGATATTGATTATATTAGAAAGGGTTTCTCTTTATGCATATTGTATTGAAAGCATCTACTTTAACATAGTAAATGGTAATTTAATTCTCATGTCTTCTCATTCAAGCTTCGGGGAGCGTATAATATGATGGCAAAACTTCCAAAAGAACAGCTAAAAGAAGGTGTCATGTGCTCGTCTGCTGGTAATCATGCTCAAGGGGTTGCATTAGCAGCCAAGACACGGGTTGCGATACTGTGATTGTCATGCCAGTTAACACACCCCGGATCAAAGTTTGATCAACGAAACATTCAAACATGTTTATACTTTATAGTTCCTTCAGGTAATTTTTTTTCGTTCACGCCTAACCATGTGGTTACTTCAAATTTTTGAATGATCCATTTAGTCGGATGTTGTTAAGAGGTTAGGTGCCACAATTGAACTTGTAGGCGATTCCAATGATGAAGCACAAGCATAAGCCAATTTTTTTTTTCAATGTATATTTGACTGTAAATAATGTATAAGACGATTAGTGATGAAGCTGCTATTTTCAACCTTCATTGATATATATATGGTCGTATTTTGTACATGTAACAGTCGTCATTATTGAGATAAAAATGTTATGATATATTAGATCAAATAACTGGTTATCATCGGGCCTTATGGGATTTGAAATTGTAGCTTCCACATTATTAAAGTAGGAGCAGTTAAATTTTCTCAGTTTGAAGCCGAAGATGGGAATTACAGAAAGACTATGTTTGGTAAAGACTGTAACTAAGACGATACTCAAACTGAGCGATAGTTCTCAGAGGTAATATTCTAGAATGGTCTAAAACAGATTTTTAAAATAGCTTACGTGACAGCTGCATTTTGATACATAGTAAGCACTATATATAGTTTTATAGCAGCATAATGTCATTCAGATCATCTAGCCTGTTTGAATGACGATAGCATAATTATTTATTCCCAAGGAAATAGTTTTGTAGATTAGAGTGATACAACATATATATACAAGTACACAACCAACTCGATCAATTCTCCAAAATCTGCTTCAACGAAGCCAAATTACTACCGATTCAAAGAAGACAAACTGTTACTGTTAAAACTCCATCATTGCCCCGAATATACTGATATTTACACCAAATATGAGTCATCCACTGCCTAAACCTCCATTATTTAGTGGCAATAGCACTTTTTTTTTCATGTAACCAAGCAATTTTTCTATCTTTTATTGGATCTACGCAAGAGAATTTTCTCCAGAACTCTTCAAAGAACTTCAAATATTTTTGAATGGGCTCTAAAATAATTCAAAACATGCTACTTCGAAATCTCATTTTTTATTTCAACAAAACTGTGTTCAAAATAAAAAATCAACTAAATTAACATCAAATATTGTTTCATATGTTTAAATGATTATTATTAATTCTTCACTTATTATAATTTTTCGGTATCCGCCAAGCCTCCATATCAAACATTAATATACTTGATGGAAAAAGAAAGCGAGAGGCCAAGACGGACCCTTTACCCAACCCGTCCGATTTGCCACCACTGCCTTAGACCATTATTTAGTATCTTAAAACCATACACACTGTTTTTGGAATTTCAGATTTCAAAGAACATCGAACTGGGATTAGCTGCTTTACGTGGAGAAAAGGGCCCTGTTTATGACAGGATCATATTAAACGCTGGGATGGCAGGTCATTTACTTGGATGTGAGGGTGCAGAAGATGTATCAACTGCACTTGATAAAGCCAGAGATGCCATTGACAGTGGAAACGCCCTCAATCGACTTATGGATTACATAAAGATTTCCAAAAAGATCAAATGATCCATGTAATCTGCTGGTGTATTACTTCTCTTTTTTTTTATAACACAGACATACCGTAAAGTTGGCGCTGAAAATGATTTTATTTTTGTACCAAGTGTTAGAAGTTAGGATACTGTGAACAATACGAGTGAAAACAATGGTTTTTCTTTTGACATCATCAATATTCAAAGAAATTAGTAAATGGCATACATGTTCGTCTGTTTGTTTACAGAAGTTCATTATTAAATTAAATCAACAATGAATAATGTAAAATTCAAGGCCAATTTGAGGCCAATTCTCTATAAATGCAAAGAAAAAGACACTTTATATTTGCAGGGTAGCTGCTATAGAACTAGCAAGACTCAAGACTTCAAATGGAGGTTTGTTCTTCACTTCCTTCACTGTTAACAGTCTCAAAACATAAGCAAATCCAAGGATATTTCATGCACTGCTCTCTCTAAGTGAGGGTTTTTATAAGGCTAAGTGACAGCCATAGTACATTGAGCATACCTAAGAATCCTCTATACACAAAAACATACATAAAGCGAGGGCCGTCTCGGGGATTTTAGGCATGGGCTGATTTAAGGGGGGTCACAAGGGTCATGTACCACCCTTGCGAAAAAAAATTGTAGTGTAAATTTTCTAAAATATCTAGCTTTTTTTGTAATTTTGTCCCCCGAAGTACCAATTTGTAGTGTAGTTTCTAAAAATTATCAAAGTGTGCCCCCTCTAGAAAAAATTTATGGATCCGCCCCTGATTTTAGGTGCCCTGGGCGGTAACTAAAAAAGACCCTCTTAAAGAAAAATATGCAAATAAAACAACCATTATCGATGCTAAAATATAGTTACAAATATCCAAATATACTAATCGATGCTAAAAAAACCTTTTAAATAACCAAAAATACTATTACAAAGACCATTTTATTGTATGAATAATGCAATTCTTCTAACGTTTTTTGAAGCAAAAGTTTTGTATATCTTTGCTTTCTAATGGGGGCATTATTGTATATATTGTATACTAACCAACAAATAAGTAATCAACAACCTGTAACTTTCATAAAAAATGAGTAACAACGAGATAAAAACTAAAAAACAAAGAGACACTACATTGCATCTTTAAACTGTAGTTACTAATTGTCAATTTATCATACATTAAAATTATTAGACAATATCAAGTTCTAAACCTTAAGAATACAACTACAAGAGTGTAATAAATAAACTATTCGTACACTACACGAATAAGTAATAAAACTTTTCCAAATGAAGATCAAAAGCTTAAAGCTATAAAGTTACAAAGTAGCTTAAAGAATAAAGATAACCCGAACAAATTAAAATTTCAAAATAAACAAACAAAAAGTTTACCTTATAATAGCAAAAAAAAAATGACTTACTGTTCGTATTTTCCGATTGATATTAAAAGTTTAAAACTCAAAAGTCAAACTTGGTTTTCTTATTGTTTGTGGGACATTAGGAATTTGGGATGAGATGTTAGTCGACATCTACGTAATCGGTAACTGACTATAACACGTTTTCTTATTGGGCTCTAAATAAGTGTGTTGAAGTGGGCTTCAAAAAAAATTGGTGTCCTTTCAAATTATGAGGCCTTGTGCCATGGCTCATGTTGCCCCTGCCCACAGCCGGGCCTGCATAAAGCTTACCCAAACAAATAAGTAAGTAAACTAAGTACGGTTTAGCTAATTAAAGTTGAAAAATAGATGCGATTACATATTGTACTAATCTTATTTAGTGCATTCATTGTGTATAAATAGTTTAACAATCGGAAAAAAAGTTTCACGGTCAACAACCCCATTTTGACCCATATTAAAATAATTAAAGTAGAACGGGTGGTAGTCACTAATTTATGTGTTCGTTTCCTTAAAATTTAATAAGAACTTCAACCACAACCCTTTTGACCTTGCCAATTGTAGTTTCTATTGAAAGAGTCCTATATTTCCCTCGACTCATCGACACATTTTACCATGTTTCAACCACAACCCTTTTGACATTGCCATTTGTAGTTTCTATTGAGAGACCTATATTTCCTCAACTCATCGACACATTTTACCATGTTCTTATAGGTTGTTAGCAAAGAGCTCTAAATGGTAAATTGACGGAATGGCCTTTCGTGTACCAACCGTTGATGTCTCGGTTGTAGACTTTCTTGTGAGACTTGAGAAGAAGGATACTTATGAGCAGATCAAGGCATCTATTAAGTAAGTTCAGACTATTATAAAGCATTATATGTTTCTATTTTCATGCCATTATTGGACATCACATTCCTGGTATATTCACTAACTAGACTTCTGGCCCATGTAGCCACAACCAAGTTTAATTGTTTGTATGCTTGAAATTCGGTTTAATCATATCTTCACTAATAAATTGTCGTAACTTTAACCTTTGTAATTCATATGTCTAATAATTAATAGATAACTAATAGTTAAAAGCTTAGTTGCAATTAAGTTTCGCAGCATGGTTGTTGCCAATTGCACAGTTACAGGCCCACGAACCATAACAGACCAAAACCAATCAGATAACTGATTCAAAGTCATAGCATACATAAGTGCATTATACAAAAGATGAACAAAAAGGAGTCGCATAGAATGCAGCCTGATTAGGTTATAAATTGTGTCAATGGTTTTATATGATAATTGAACAAACAGATCCACTTGGCTAACCTGGTCAATGTTGCCTCAGATCCAATACATTAAGTTGGCACAAATAGACTTGCAAATGGAATCATCGTTTGGCCCTCCACTTTCTGTCCTTCCCACCTAAGTGACGATGTCTTTTGATGTATTGCTGAACCATCAAAGCAGAGCCTTAACACTCACCACAGAAGCAGAGTTGTTTAGCTCATGTCCTAACCATTGTGAGAGATTACAACTTCTAGCCACAACGTTTTAGCTACCTTTTGAATGCTTACATAGTCACTTCTCCTAAATTATAAAACTCATTTTTCAATTTGTTGATTTATTGCTTCTTTCTATCTTTCTCTCTTATGTATAAAACAAATGATCTTTCTAAAATGATTTTAAAACTTATCCTTTTTACATTCAATGATCTTTTGTTTACAGGATGTTATCCCTTCACTGATAGGGACCCTTTCTTCATAGAGAGATGTCCGCATGTTTACTTCGTTGGCAATAAGGACAAATATGCAACTCAAATACTAAAAGGTTCCTATCAGTAACATTACGAGTTGTGTATTTACTCCTTTAAAATGTACAGTGTTGATCTTTTATTATATTATTAAAACTTAAAAAATCAATGTATGATCAGAGGGCCAGTTAGTGAGACTCATTTGTGTTCCCAAGTTTAGTGAGACATGCGTGCTATTTATGGACAAAGCTGCATACCAAATATATACTTATACTGGGACAAAGGGACATTAATATCTTAAGATGTATATAAATAGACCACTTATATTAAACTAAAAAGTAAGAAACATAAACACATTGCAAAATCAATTATTGTTAAACAAACCGATTTCTATAAACAACTACTATTTAAGATTAGGATTTCAATCATAAAATATCTGCTGATGAATAAATACGACCATATTAATTGTTTCATAATTAATAACGCTAAATTAATTTCCAGTTTTAATGCATTAACTAACAAACCATATAATAAAACTTTATTATTCCTTAACTAATACCTTCAAATGATCTTTATAAGTCATGCCTAACTAAAAAAAATGATATGACCCAACTGGATTATGGTAACATCAATTATAGATCTTAACCGTTTCATTTAACTTTTAATTACTTTTTAGTATATATTTGTTCTACTAAATCCTAAAAATAAAAATCACAAGTCATACCCGTCCATCGGACGGGTTTTACTCACTAGTATATATATATATATATATATATATATATATATATATATATATATATATATATATATATATATATATATATATATATATAATATAGAATCGATCGATTGAGAATGTTTTTATATTGAGAAGATTGAGAAGGTTTTAAAAGCGATAGATTTTTAACTTTGATTCATGTTTTCAAGTGTAAAACTCATTTAATGTGATTAAAATTCAAAATGTGTAAAAAGTTTGAATCAATGTTAAAAATCTCTCGATTTTGCGATATATGTAGAATCTTGAATCATCTGTACAAATTTAATGAATCATCATCATAACTCGATTTTAACAATAATTTGTGAATCAAATTTGTGATTTATAGATTCGATTCATCATAAAATGATGTTTACTTGTGAATCAAATAAAAACATGAATCAATTTGTTCAAACGAAGATTTCTCAATCTTCTCAAAATAAAACATTCTCAATGGAATCGGAGCCTATATATATATATATATATATATATATATATATATATATATATATATATATATATATATATATATATATATATATATATATATATATATATATATATATATATGTATGTATATATATATATATATATATATATCTATATATATATATGTATATGTCTATATATATATATATATATATATATATATATATATATATATATATATATATATATATATATATATATATATATATATATACACACACACACACATATGTATGTATGTATATATATATATATACATATATCGTACGATATACATATATATGTATGTATGTTTGAACTATTCTTAAATATTAATGATCGTATAACATTTACGATTAAATATTATCTTTGTGATGCACTTCACTTCACACACGAGGGTTTATGGCACCATATCGCAATGTGAGATATTGGTTAGGAGATTTTCGACGAATCCGTCCATTGAATAGTAAAGAAAATTCAACCACTGCATGCGAAACTTAGAATGTGATTGAACGTGCTTTGGTGTCTTAAAAGCACGTTTTCCTATATTAAAGAAGATGGCACCCTTTCCACTAACGAAACAACGAAATATCACAATTGCATGTTTTGCACTTCATAATTTTATACGCAAAGAGGGTTTAGATGTTGAACTCTTTTCTAGATATGAGCAATCAAATGTGCAACTTGATAATGACAACATGATAGTTGAAGTTGATGATGGAGTTAACGAAGAAGATCAAGTTGTTCAACCACAAGGGAATGCACCCAGCCACAATATATGACTAATTTAAGGGATCAAATCGGCAACAATTAATGCAAAGTGATTGAGCGGGTCGGTCCTAATTTGGCATATGTTTGTAGTATTTTGATAATTTATGTGCTTTGAAATTTTTATGTTTTGAACCATATGTATTGTCTTTAATATTCCGTATTTTAAGCGATATTGGTATATTTTGAACAATTATTTATTGTCTTTAATACTACGTGTTTTAAGCGATTCTTGTTTTGCGACTCGATAGCATAAAAACTAGTGAAAAGAAAAAGGGAAAAAATTACTCAATAGCACAAAGATACTAGTGAAAAAAGAAAAAAAAAAAAAAAAAAAAAAAAAGGAAAGAAGTGACTTGATAGCGACAAAAACAAATCTGCTTCTTCATGGATGAAGAAAGTTGTCTCTCTCTTCCTGGTACATGGTTTGCGGATGAAGAGAAACTCAAAAACAAACGACACCTTAGTGACATGAAATTACCAATTAGAATGATAGCATTTCTATATGAGTGTTGCTATTTTATCACATGACTAGGTGACAACACTTACCGTTGGATTTGAGGCAACGAACTCAGCTTTTTTGTTTCTCGTGCAAGAAACTCCTATAAAAGCATAAATTCACCCTCAGTAGTTTTAGAATCACCAATATGATTTATAAAGTATAAACTTGCATTTGCATAATACTAGGACATCAGGCATGCACTATTTAGTAATGTTATGGGTTTGGAGAGCTTGTGTATTGCCTTACAACTTCACTTTGAACTCAATCCTTCAAGCAAAGTATGTCAGCTTTTGGGTGTTCAAGATCCGTGTTGGGAGGTCTAGGAGACTAGGATATATAGATCATGAACACCCTGTAAATTTGTTATTAGTAGGGTCTGGAAGAGTCGACACGTTAAGTTATCTTCTATGTCTTATCAGCTTATACAGTTTACGACGAAAAAATAGAAAAAAAATTCTAAATATATATTAAGCATCAAATGGTGATCGTTAGCAAAACCTATAATATAACATACTTTTTTTCCAAAATTTAAACACGAAATAGTGATCTTAGCAATACTCCTCTCCGTCTCACAAAAAAGAGTCCACAAACAAATACTTATCAAGTTCATTAACAAAAATAGAGAGAGAAGTTCAATTGACTTTCTATAATAATGGTAGATATCCATAATTTTGCAGGAGTCTTTTTTTTCCCTAGATAAATCCATTTAGGTTTTCAATTTTTAAAATGATTTTTTTAGTATCTTACTATCCTATAATGGAGGAAGACATTTTTTGCTTAATGTATGACTTGCCGCATTCACAGTTTATATCGCATAACACTTGTAATGCACAAATTATCATTGATTAATCAAAAAATATGGTGTAATATCACTCATTTTTAAAACACTACTTATTGATAAATACAAGTATTAAATTAAAATACACAATATAAGTGATGCAAGATGTTAATTAATGATACTTTAAAAAAAAAAAACTAAGCAAAGTCTTTTTTTCCCCTTGATAAATCCATTTAGGTTTTCAAATTTTAGAATGATTTTTTTAGTATCTTACTATCCTATAATGGAGGAAGACAGTTTCCTTCATTAAATGTCTTAATTTGAAGTAATACAATTTAGTATTCATCATGTACAAGTCATGCAAGCCATTTTCCTCCATTAAATGTCTTAATTATAAGTAATACAATTTAGTATGCACCATGTACAAGTCATGCAAGCCCTTTTCCTTCATTAAATGTATCTTAATTTCATTGAGGCATAATTAAAATACATTTTAAAGAGAATTGATCATACACGCATTTTTTTGATTAATGCATGACATTGTGCATTACGGTTTACATCGTACAATCTTGTAATGCATAAATTGTGATGGATTAATCAAAAATGCGTGTAATATCACCCACGATTTTAAAACACTACTTATTGATAAATACAAGTATTAAATTAAAATACATAATATAAGTGATGCAAGATGTTAATTATGAGTGTAGAAACCCTCGCGATGCGCAAGATTTCTTTGTAGAGCGTGAATTTGGGCGATGAATGACCGGAAAATTTGTTTGTCTATTTTACGTGGCTACAAGGACTTACTTTGTAACGACACTTAAACCTTAGGGCTACTTTTGCCAAATTGCTATAAATGGTTATTAATTCTACAGAACTTACTTTGACAACACTTAAACATTATGGACTATTTTGCCAAATTGCTATAGATAGCAATTAATGCTAAGGACTTACTGCTGACGCCACTTAAACCGTCGGGGCTATTTTGCCAACTCATGAAAGTTAGCAATTAATGTTAGGACACATGTCATGTGGAGCACTTCATGTCTTCGCTTAATAGTATATATAATAATAATGATACTTTAAAACCCCATTTTCAATAAAAAAAAAAAAAAAAAAAAAAAAAATTAAAGAACGCATTATACAAACAAAGCAGGTTAAAAAAAAAAAAAAAAAAAAAAAAAAACTAAGCAAATTTTCACTAAACTTTTGTCGAACAAACTAATCAGTAAACCTATTACCAAAAAACATACAAATGAAATACAGTAAATTATTATCCTAATGAATTAAATTACGTAGTGCACTTATTACATCAGCAGAATCACTATTTAGTATATTATAAAGTTTATAGGAGTAAAGTAATAAGTTTTTATATATTATTGGAGCTTTAGTAGTATCACCTTTTTCCTAGATAAATCCATTTAGGCTTTTTATTCTTAAGATAATTTTTTTTAACCGGATGGCATTCAAAAAACAAAAACAAAATAATACAAATCAGAAACAAAAAATTAAATTCGAAATATATTTTAGTTCATCAGGTTTATATAAGTAAAGAAGTAAATTTATATCAAGTGTTATACGTATAGTTGACTAACAATCACTTATTGGGAAATTTGTATGAAATGTACATGTTTATAGAAACTAGACTAAGACAGCGTCAATGGCGATAAGTGTTTAATTTTCTCGCAAAATCCGACAACCCATAAGTTTCTTTCAACAAGATTTAGCGTAAGAGAATCATTTTGAATAACTATAATTACGACGCGTGGTTGCATAAAGAACATAAATATCTGATTTTCAAGAAAATTATGTGGAGTCGATTTAAGTGTGGGAGTATATTTTCTAATGGGATTGTTTTATGTTATTAAGATTGTAGTAATAATAGATTCAAACATTACAAAAAGCAGGGTATTATGTAAGTAAGAATATTATATCAGTTTAGAAGGTATAACCAATGTGTGTGACCATCTTTTCTTGCTTTGTCGGTAATTTGCGATGATAACTATTTTTTATTTACATGTGTAGCGTTATCATTTGATGTGTGACTTTTAAACTTGTAACCTTACAAATTATCATCATAATAAGATTATTTTGTACTATCAATTTGCATAAATATTTAAGCGTTGTTCAAAGTTATTTATTTGGGATACAAATAATTATCGCTAAATATAACAATACTATTTAATTTTTGTGATTCTAATAAACTTACATAACATTATTGATATCTTTGACAAAGGGCTATACAATATATATTAACTTTTAAAAACTATTCATATATCTTAGTCCTTAAGTGGTCTGAAGACCAACATTTTCAAAATAATATTATACAAATGACAAAGTACATGTGTCAAAAGCAAAATAAACAACAAAAACTACATTACTTGGTCTCTCATTTTTCAAATTTGTCACGGGTTCCATAACCGCTTCATCATTTTCATATAATTTTGTCAAATTTGAAACCGGTTCAACCGGGTGATTCAACCGTTGAACAATTCGGTAAAAAATGGTCGATTTAAGCCGAGTCAACCCGACAGGTTGGGTCAGAAAACAGTCAATTAAACAAGGTCAACCGTAGGGTTTGAAGCATCCGGGTCAACAGGTTTCTATGTGTATTAATAGTTTCCTTGAAACATATGTCTTCAACATTTCCTCTTTTAGTTTAAACTTTGCACTTTTACTTTTGGTTTTCCTTTTATATAGTACTAGTTTACAGCCTTGCCTCGGATGGGAGCTAGCTTCATGATAATACATGGCGAATTATAAAATGTATGTAAAAGCAATCGTGTAATACATATTGAAAAAGATGATGAAGTTGTTTTTAATACAAATCTATACTACTTATTCAAATACAAAAGATACTTATAAATTCACCATTATGCAATGTTCGAATAGATGGGAAGATTTAATTGTCGCATGTACTACATCTGTCTCTCATGCCATTAGGAATAACATGAAGGATTTGTCGGAATCGCCAACAAAAACAACTTTGCCACCAAAACACATTTAGAAGGTGCGGGTCCTACATGTATCTCTCAATCTCATGTTTAGACCGCGACAACCAAACACATGACATATAAATTAGAAAAGTTATCACCTTACCTCTTTTCAACATTACATTAGTTTATAGTTACTTCATTATTTTGGTCTTTGGAGAGTAGGAATATAATGCAACTTTAATTGCATAAAAACTTAATTAACTGATGTGCTAAAAAAGAAATACCGACTTGAAGTCGTATCTATGTAATTGCTCCATTACCTCGGTGCCATACTTACAAAATTGTAAAGATTAAGTTAGTTGATTTTCTAAATTATTTGATATAGCGCATTGTATGAGAATTAGTGGCGAGACTTAATAATACCGACATGGCGTCCCAACAAATGTGTTCTTGGCACGTTGTCATCACTAAAATCAAATAAGCAAGCAAAACACCAAAATCACCTAGCTTTATTGCAACGTGGTCGCTAATAAGGATGTTTCCACCTATGCGACAACCAAACCGATCCATATTAAAATAACATTAAAAATGATTAAAGACCAAAAGGATATTTTAAACAAAAGCGCAAGCAATTGTTTTCGACAAATACAACACATGATCACCAATATGCAAAATCGTCGTCATTGAGTTGTTATGTGTATTTGTAATAGAGAACAAAACACATCTATGTGAAAAGTTATGGGTTTATAGCAAATCTTGAACCGCCATATTATGAAGTATATACGTGTGATATATAAAGAAGTATTTAAAGGTACGCAAAGTATACCTTGTGCTTTACCCTTGATCTTTAAAGCGAATTTTACAGCAAGGTCAACTAATTATTGCAAAAGAAATGCTCCTAAAATAAAATCACAAAGGCCTCTTCTACAAATCCCCTACAAGTAAGTACAAGGGTACCTAAAATAAAATCAACATGTAGATCTTTTTGGTTAGTATTGACGAGATGTGTTACCAAAGAAATGCTTCTCTATGCATACAAAGTAAAAATCGCACTTCTTCCATATGCTCCTCTACACATAGAAAGTAAAAATCTTCTTTACGTAAAGATCGCATTGTCATCATTGATATATTTGGTATTTGGCATTTGGGATTCAAGGAACCAATCCTTATGGGCCACTTTACCGTACTTGAATTAAAATTTAGAGCACTTAAATTGAAACTAAATTAGTTATATAACTCTAAAGGTCGTGATCTTACTCCGCTTGAGAATAAACTAATCCTTCCCTTTAACTTACTTGTGCTGGTGATGGGACATATCCCGGCTCAATCCATGTATCTATAATCATTTCAAGCCTATCCTATACATCAAATTCGGATAAATGAGGTACTATACACAGCTTGTAGAGGTTTTAGTAAAAAGGTAATTTGTCTAACCTTAGTCAATGTTTGCAAACGCATGTATTTCAAACTCTAATATTTCACGTATAGATCAATGGATGTAAATATTGGGTAGACGACAAAGGATAAAGCTGCTTGCAATCTTCTTGCATCATTAAAAAGTTGGATGATGTAAAAATGTGATCTTTTTATCATTAGTAATTTTACCCATATATATGTGGTCATGGAAGACGAAACTTTGGTTGTTCTTTACCATAACATTCAAGGCTGCAGATCAAACTTTTAATCACATTGAAGAGTATATAAAGTATAATATATGAAAGACATAAAACATATGAGTAAAACATGAACCAACCTATGCCTTGGCAGAAACTTTGTTGTGGTTATATGCTACTGAAAAGAACAGATGTCGAGTACTTAGCTCTCTATAATTCAGATAAAAGAACAATGATTTATTACACTTTAAAGCATATTATAGACAAAATACTGATTGATGGGTTATGGGACTAAAAATACCTTCAAGTTTGTATCAAAAGAAGATGTTATATAGATGCATGGAACTGAATTGATCTGAAACCATTTTAGATCTTATTCATGAAACACTATTCAGATATAATAAACAACAATATATGATATGGATCCCTTGAGGACAATTCAGAACCAAGTTTTCAAACGTCAAGGTGTCACACAAACATTGTTATATCTTTTATGGATTCACATCAAACCATAGAGCTTGAGTACCATCACAAGTTGTATACTACTTCCTATAACAATTCAGACACTTAATTATCATTCAAAACTATTGTATTGCACACTATAACATTGAACAAAAGAAATCACTTCAGAAACATTATATTTTCATGCAACAAATTTTCCCCTCCAAATCATAACTTAAGTAATAGTTTTATATTATGCTATATTAAGCTAATTTGATGTTGCACTTCTTGGAATTATGTGACTTGTTATAACATTATTAAAGCTTTGGTCATTTCTCCTACTAAGGGACTCTACTTGTAGCAAATTAGCACTTATAGAAAGCCTCCAATCCAAAGTTTGTCAATGAAGCTTCCTAACAAAATCATAGTTATATATATGATACTTACCAATGGTTGTTAATGTCACCATTGAACAAATGCACCAACTGATATTAACATCAATCAAGTTAAGCAAAAGTTAATGATTCTAAGTTATAATTCTAACAAATATTCTTCTCATTTGCACCCAATAGACTTAATTTAACATCACAAACGGGAAAAAATCTACCTTTATTGGTTTTACTTTGAGGCATTTCATCAAACACTTGGCGAGTTTTCTCATCAAACATGTGATAGCTGAACTCAAACATAAATCAACAATTAAACATTCAACATGGAAAATCAATGTAGAATTCCTTAGGAATGAAACTGTGATTTAGCTCGTATGACTCCAAAGAAAAAAACCTCTAAAACATATGGATACCTTGTTAATATAGATTATCTTCAAAACATAATTACGCAAACACTTAATTAATCTTTAAAAAAACATAATTAATCCTTTGAACAAACAGATTAATAAAATCGATAAAACTGCAAAGAAAAAAAAAACAATTGCAAACTTATTACCTTGATCAAAAGCATCTCTGATCATCATTGATGAAGTAGCATCTCTGATCATCATTGAAAGTGAATCGTGTAATGAACCTTCGAAAATGAATCGTGGTTGGGAACTGATCTTATGAGATTCAAAATTGTTAATTGGAGGAGCGTATGATTTGGGGATTGTTTTGGAATTATAATATGAATTTTGTTATTTGGGGGGATTTGAATTTGAAAATGCAGAATGAAATGATGGATGATGATATTGTTTGACAAGCATTGAAGATGAATTTGATTTAGAAGCGACTGAGTAGGGATTCTATTTTGATATAAGGGAAGATGGTAACTGTTTATATGAATATTGCAGAGGGAATGCAATCTCTAACACAAGTTGTGTGATGCTGCACTGGTTGAAGCATTGTTTGTGTGTTAACTGTCCAGGGTTCGAGTCTTTGATGCTATAATTTTTTTACATATTTATTGGAAAATAGTGCCATGTCATCATTATTGTGCCAGGTCAGCATTAATGATGTGTCAGGCTTAGTCCCATATATATGTATAGATAGTTATAGCAGGGCACCCGCGCGTTTCGGCGGTGGGTACCCTGCGATGATTAACCGGAGAAATAGATCTCGATGAGACCTGATTCATCAATTTGTATCGGTTTCAACGGGTCCTCTCTGGTTCATTTTCGGATGACTTTAATTGGTTAGCCGAACCGATGGCGACACCGGTTCCCGGTTGAACACGTTGGTCCGTGTCGGTCCAGTTTTCAAAAGTATATGTACCATCAACTTGTTAGCTTGTATGAACTTTTGTGTGTTTTTATTAATTTATATAATGTGTATAATAACTGTGGAAAACTAGAAGGGGGGGTTGAATAGTTTTACCAATTTAAAACTTCCTTTTAAATATTTAGATCGACTTATGTCAATCTATTTGATTGTTTATGTTGGACGTTGATAGATAGATATATAAATGTGTAATGAAGGTAAAGAGTAAGAAGCACATCACCACGACACAAGTATTTATAGTGGTTCGGCTACAAGGACACCTTCCTTGCCCTACTCCACTCCCAGTCACCTACTCGAGGTTCAAACACTACACCAACTCCTTACGGCGGAGAAGCCTTCACAACGCCGCTTAACCTTTTTCCGGTACAAAGCTAAATACCAAGTTCTTTCACACCAAGGCGAACCACACCTAACATAACGTCGCCTACCCTTTATACGGTGCTAGGCTAACCACGGGTTCTTTCACACCTTAGGAGAACTAATCCTATCACAACGTCGCCTACCCTTTATTAGGTACTAGGCTAAGTACCTAGTTCTTTCACATTAGGTGAACTACACCTTCACGACACAACACCTATTCTCAGGGAGATCTACTCCTTGTTACAACACCATCAAGGATATCACCATCCTTGTAAATAAACAAATACTTATATGTATAATGATGCACTCATTGATTATACGACCCAAGCATTCTTCCCAAATGCTACTTGATTTGATTCTTTGGCATCCTTCACTAATGCCTTTGACACAACGCTTGGCATCCTTCACTAATGCCTTTAACACAACGCTTGGCATCCTTCACTAATGCCTTCATCTTGACACCTTTAGCATTCTTCACTAATGCCTTGACACGAATGATGAGCATCTTTCACTAATGCTTGCATCTTTACTTTTTCGGCATTCTTCACTAATGCCTTCAACCCAACTTCTATGGAGAAAGGTAGATCTATCAACAAGAGAACCTTTTGTCTTGATGATGACGAAGCATGGCAACTCATGGACTTGAGCTTGCGTCTTCAAAGTGGTGATCTTTCCTTTAAGAGAACCTAGAAGATCACACAAAAACAAAAGACAAACTACATAGATCACTTAGATATGAGGTTAGAGGTTAGAATACTTTGGGGAAGTTTATATAAAAGCACACCTAGAGAGGAAGAAATGGCTCTCTATTTATAGAAAATTCTCTTCCTGTTTCCCCGGATCCCACGGATCCCTACCACAAGGATCGGCTAACACAAAGCTAGGGATCCGTGGTCCGCTCCTCTTGCCCATGGGTATTTTTGGTTAAGGGTCATGGGTCATGGGTTATGGGTTGATCCATGGTTTTCTTTCTAGATACAATGTACTTGGTTAAGTGGTATATATAAAACCATGGGTTATGGGTCAAAACCATTTGCTAGTATTTACCCTTTTGTATATACTTGTATTTACCCAATTTAGCATACACTTAGTTTTTACTCATTTTAGTATACTTAGTTTAAGTATATGTTTAACCAATATGTAAACACTAGTTGTTGTACATATGTATCTAAATCATAAAATCACTTATACTTGTTTTAGTGTTTTATGTGAAAGCGTAAGTGTGTTTAGAAAACTATTAACTCAAACTATTTACGTTACTTTTATTTGTTTCGTTAAAATGATTTTATATTTGTTATCGACAAAACATTAGAAAATCGTAAAATATAAATAAACGTTTTCACGGCTTATTTGTATTAACAATCTCCCTTTTGTTGATGACAAAACATAAAATTATTTTAAGGAAAAATCTAAAATTGTAAAAGTTTGAATTTGTAGTTTTACTTTCTTCTCCCTTTTGTCGAAACAAAAGTGTTAAAAGAAACTAACACAATTTTTATAAGAAAAAAAATTTTAAAATGTAAAGAGAGCAAGTAGCCGGAATGGTAGTCGTCTTAACTCCCCTTGACGAGTCCATCCCTTTGAAAGGCGTCGAGGACATAGCGTAAAATAAACTAATTGTGTTTGCAATCAAGTTTGCAAATGGTTCGTCTAAGTGGCGAGAACGTGCCCCTTAGATATTGCAATGTTTGCAATGGGCGTCATGAAGTGTAACCCAAAAATTGGATTAAGTTTGCAAATGATTTTGCAATGTCGTTTGACACAAAGCTCCCCCTAGCTTTATGGTGTCAATATTGATAATCTCTGAGATTGATATCTCACCTATCTGTTGAAGCTAACGCTTCTGAATAGCAGATACCTATCAGTTACTATCATCTGTTGAATCATTTGAAATATCCACCAATAATCATCAAACATCCGTTGAATCATTTCTGAGGCAAGGCCTCTATTTATAATACAAAGAGGGGGTAGGTGTACTAATTACAGCCTACGTCATTGCTTACATAATTTACATAATAATGTAGCTACCAAGTTGTTTTATCCAAAGAGTCGAGAAGCAGGACCGAAAGCAGTATTCATCCCAAAAGCAGAACCAGCAATTATTCATGAATATTTCGTTCATGGATTACTAGACACCATGTACACAAATGAAGGAGGTCTTAAAGAATTTCAAGATTTCCCAACAAAATTGAGAGAATCATAAGAACATACGATGATAATTTCGCGAAAGCGATCATTGTTCCTCGACATTCATTCAAGTTATCCAATCTTCAACAACGATCACCGGTTGTTAGTACCATCCATTGTAATAGCGAATTAGGAGTCGACAACGGCAAGTATCCCCAAAAGGCGAGATACCACCAACCACTCCGTCCGGCCAAAAATTTCGTGGAAGCTCTAGTCGAGTTTTTATGGCATCATCAAGACTAGGAGCAGGGCGAAGACAAAGATCGAAATAAAATCAATTATTTTCAAAATAATGTTTTGATTTTCTCACACTTCTCGAGAGCAAGTATTTGTGAAGAAGATCAAAAATTTTGGAAGAATTGAGAAACCATTTGAAAGTCTTTCCGGACCACTTGCAGCACTAGGAAGAATTTAAGATAGCATTATGTCACAGGAGTTATCAAGTTGGAGAAAACATCTCTGTGAACACTGTATCCGATTCACGGATGCAAGAATGAAGGCGAAGATTCAAGAATCACGGCGACACAAGAATACAAACAGAGAAGACAAAATATGAAGAATTATTGAAGGCGCGTGAAGAAAAATCATCAATAATTCGAAACCACGCTTTTCAACTTTTACTTTTTCTTTTCGTGAGGTGTGATGTAAAGTTTGTATTTTAGTAATAATGTGAGCTTAATAATGTAAGGCCACATCGACTAGCTACATTATTATGTAAATTATGTAAAGCAATGACGTAGGTAATTAGTAACAACGAGATAGGTGAGATATCAATCTCGAGATTATCAAAATCTCAAATTGAACGATGTCAATTTTCACTTAGAAATCACACACTTTCATTTCTGAGGCAAGGCCTCTATTTATAATACAAAGAGGGGGTAGGTGTACTAATTACAGCCTACGTCATTGCTTACATAATTTACATAATAATGTAGCTAGGGGCGTCATGAAGTGTAACCCAAAAATTGGATTAAGTTTGCAAATGATTTTGCAATGTCGTTTGACACAAAGCTCCCCTAGCTTTATGGTGTCAATATTTTCATGTATTTTGAATAACTACAAAACAAGGTTAGAAAAACAAGAGTATAGTGCATAATTTCCTGCAAAAGAGACTCAAGTTAGTAGAAATTTGTGTACGCACCCACGGATCCCACGGTTCCCTTCAGGGAGGGATCCGTCTAGTTATCTGGAAGGGATCCGGCTATCTGTTACGCTTTCTTGGTGAATGAAGAAATGTCACGGAGTGCTATTTGAGGAATGAGATAAATGTACAATAAAACAAGCACAACACACATAATAATCATGGCATATAAGTATTCATTCAATAAAATAAGAGATACACAACCAAATCTCTAAAACTAAGAGAATGAACTATAGCCATATAAGTACTACTAATACTAATCTCATATCGGGATTTAAAATGTGACAATGTGCTTAAGTCTAGGGATGGGTGGACTTGTTGAATTGATCCAACTTTGCAAGAAGATGATTGAACATGAAATGTATCTCATTTCGTACTTCTTGAACAAGTCCTTGAGTTTTTAGACAATTTGGGCAAATATTGTCTTGGTTTGGCCTGAAGGAAAAAGGATGTTTTGAGAAGACTCAATGTGTATTTGAGGTCTTCATTTTGAGAAGTAGGAGAGGTTCTAAAATGAGGGTGGTAATGGAGCTTCTTCCGTATGATCAAGGTTGTTCCTTGTCTCCCATGATGGGCTATATGGTGTTGTAGGTGGTTCCCGATTTAATGAAAAGGTTGGAGAATGGGAGTTTCTTGGTGATGAATGAAACAATGAATATATGTTTGGATGCGGAAGAGGTTCATTCAATGAGTGTAGTCCATTCTCAATGAATGAAGGTTGTGATGGCTTGTTAGAACTATCCATGTTTGGTTTGGAACTAGATGACCCCTTTTCTAGTTGGAAAGATTTGATACTAATCCTTGCGGTTCTCTTAGCTTTTGTTGGATGGGTTTGATGAGGTGGGATTCTAGAGTCATTATCTCTAATGGGAGATGTTTCGGTGGATGAAATTTCATGAATCATTTGGCCCTTTCTTTTGGATGATCCTATGTTTGAGGAGTTGTTGCTAAGAGCTTTAGTCATGGTGATGAAGGTGCTAATGTGAACTTCTAATTTCGACTTTTGAATGCTAATTGAGGATGGTGCCTAAACCTAAGATTGTTTAGTTTATAAAGAATAATTTGAATTTGGGAATTAAATTCTTGACCACTTAGAAGACTAAGCATGCTCTTGAGGTTTTGATCACTCTAGGTGAACAATTAATGTATGCTAAGAGTGGTTAGAGAACCAAAAGGTGACATGAGTTTGAATATAGAAGGCGATTTATGCTCTGCATCTACGGATCCATGGATCCTTCCGATGAGGATCCGTCGGTTAAAGACCGTGATCCGGATATCGAGCAGTGTTCTAGGTAAAATCATTATGCTTTTGTAAGGTTAGTTATTAATGGATTTCGAGAGTTTAACTTAGTTTTGAAGTCTTTAGGCGTTGGATATCTCAAACCCTTGACCTTAACAAGTAATGGTGTTTAATGATGATTTTGGCCAAGAAAATTTGACTTTGGGTAGTCTAACTATATTTTGACCTTAATTTTGATTAAAGGTGATTGAGATAAATTTGCTAAAAGTGAAAGATATACCTAACTAAGAGCTATCAAGAGTGATAGATAATGTGTG
Organism: Chrysanthemum lavandulifolium; assembly: GCA_022545495.1. Lineage (NCBI taxonomy): Eukaryota > Viridiplantae > Streptophyta > Magnoliopsida > Asterales > Asteraceae > Chrysanthemum > Chrysanthemum lavandulifolium. The sequence goes on along the minus strand of CM040239.1, from coordinate 152,149,897 downwards.
AGTGTTAGAGCGAATTATGGTGAGTTTTGACTAGTGGAAAGAAAATAAAAAATATTTCAAGGATGTATCCTAGATAGGTCTTGGATGAGAGTGAGATCTTCAACTATTTGAGAAAAACTTAGTTGGCTCTAGTATCTTATGTTTGACTAGTTGGAGATGATCTAATGGAATGTTTTGATGTACTCAAATCTGTATTGTATATCAGATACCACGGATCCCACGGTTCCCTTCTGGGAGGGATCCGTCTCGTATAAATGCTGGGATCCGCCTACTGCAGATCAGAAGGCTTCCAAGAAATGTGCAATTTTGCACTTAGTAAATGCTTCTCCTAGTTGTTTCTATGGAACTAAATGCAAGAACACAACTAATATAATTAATAATCAAAGTAGGAAGAACTAAAATTACTAAAATGAGTGACTTACGACCACTCCAAGAGGTCGTAAAATATCATTTTCCAAACACCCAAGTTAGGATGTTTAGTGCCAATGTATGGCAATACCTACATACTACAAGTAGTTAAAAGTGTTTACAAACCATTGTTTGAGATTGTTTAACATACACTAGATTCCTAAGGTCTTACCTTTCTTTTCCTCCTTCACTTCTTCACCCGTCATCCACTTTTTATCGAACTATCTTCACTTCTTCTTCCTCAAGAAATTGGCGAAGCATTTGAAGACTCCCTTGGTTTGTTGCCATTCGGGTGATTCATTAGGGATGTTTGGCAATTGGTTAATGTAGTCCAAGGGGTCAAGATCGATATTATCAAGTGGGTTGTTACTACTCCCTCCACCTTCTCCTTGCCTTTCCCTTTCGTCCGAGGAATCCGTGGGTGGGTGTGGCCTCTTGCCTTCCACCATAAACCTTGTTGTTCTACCCTCGGTTAATGGTACCATAACCTTATTGCAGAACCTTATTGCAGAAGCTATGATCCAAGGATTGTGGAGAGGGATCTAATGCAAAGATGAATTTTGCGAGACGGGTTAGAAGCATTGCATATGGAAGCACTATCTTGTCCATGCTTCTTACACTTGCCATTCTTTTGATCATGTAGTAGGCAATGTTGAAGCAAGTCTCAGTCACAAGACAATAGATCATGAAGCTTAGACATGCGTTAGGGTGATCCTTATTTCCTACTAGACACACCACATTCTCCCTTATCACATTTTCCCATTTTCTATATAATGCAAACATCTCCGAAAGCTCCATTTGAAAAGGATCCCTATAGATCACTTTCGACTTTCTAGTTACCCTTGAAGGAGAAGCTCTTGGCATAAACACGGTGTCCCTTACCGTGGTTGCTTCCGGGATTATTGTGTGATAAATGTCGTGATGATCAACCATAGAGTGTAGCTCCTGCAACGACCATTCATTTGAATACATACAAACACCATCGGATGGAACCCCTATTATTCTTCCAAACTCCTCAAGTGAAAGAGTGTACTCATGTCCATTTATGGTGAATTCAATTGAGATGGATCCATCATCATTTCTAATTATACCCATAGTCTTGTAGAACTCAAGCATAAAGACCGGGCAAATTTGCTCGTTTATATCCAATAAACAATCAAACCCAATAGTTTCAAATACTTCCTTATGTTGGTATTTGCAAGGAATGATGGATCAACCACTCTACCTTCATGAAAGAGTCTCCTTTCAAGCAACTTAAAGACTTTCCTATCGTCCGGACTTAAGCCATTTTCCTATGATACATGGGTATGTAGTGGGCGTGTCTTGGTAATCTTGTTGCTTGTTGCTAGGCATGATGTTCCTAAACAATGTAACCATAATGTGGTGTTAATGGTGAATAGTAACCTAGAGGGTTTCATCACAATTTTGCTCTCATCATCTTTGTTGGGTTCAAGAAATGTGTTTAATTTGTATTAACAATGTTAAATCTTTGATTTTAGATTATCTTAGAAAACAATGTGATTGACAAATTATGAAAAACCCATTTGAACCCAACTCTTAAAGATGAAGTAATTGTAATTCTAAGAATCAAGGAATTAGATTAACAATGTAGTGAAGATTAAACTTACACAAGTGATTGTTAGGCTTGAGAAAATGATCAATTAGCTCCTATGAGCAATGGCGAGTCTTTGTTCGTGAGTCCGTGAAATGAGTAATGGTGGAACATCCACGTGATCAATTTTAGCTTATACTATCTTCTGTTGCACGGATCCCGCGGATCCCTCTCATTTGGGATCCGTCTAGTATAAACTTAGGGATCCGGCATGACAGTAAAAGTCAGCTCAAGAAATTCCTTGATAACTTTGATTAGAGAGTTCTAAGATACCTAGTGTTTTTGTGTTAATGTTCTAAAACTTGTGGTTTGGGGTTTTGATGATTTAATGCTATTCCTTTTAGACAAGGTTCCCTTCTTAAGAATTAGTCGTAATTCTTGGGAAGCTTTTCAAACATTATAATAAAATCCCATTTTATTATAACATAAGGAGTTTCACATGGATATTTATTGATATGCATGAGATGTCAATAAATCATTTGTGATGAATAATGATTGATGTTATCATATAACTAGATATTATTATGGGTTGGTAATAAAGTAAAAAAAAACGGAGAGCACTAAATAGAAAATAACTATAAAGGAATAATTACTAGAAACATTACTACTAAGACATGCAATCAAGATACTAATAATAACAAATAAAGGTAAGTAATTAGAGATCATACCTTTGCCAAATATTCTTTTAAAGAGAAGAAATATTTAGATGTTTCTTGGAATCTCCAGATTAATGTTGTAAGGATACTTAAACATTCTTTTTGCGAGAAGAAATATTTAGATGAATTCTTCATGATCATCTTGGTAGTTCCAAATCCAAGTATGGATAATGCTTTTTTAAAAAAATGTTAGAGCATTCTATCATTGTCCAACAATAAGCAAAATGGTGATTTTTTTTAAAATATGACAAAAATAATCCTTCTTTGTAGTTTTCAAACATACATGGATCGTATCAAGTTTTTAAAGTACAACATACTCTAAGAAACTTGGTAACGAAGCTCTGATGCCAATTGTGGAAAACTAGAAGGGGGTTGAATAGTTTTACCAATTTAAAACTTCCTTTTAAATATTTAGATCGACTTATGTCAATCTATTTGATTGATTATGTTGGACGTTGATAGATAGATATATAAACGTGTAATGAAGGTAAAGAGTAAAAGCACATCACCACGACACAAGTATTTATAGTGGTTCGGCTACAAGGACACCTTCCTTGCCCTACTCCACTCCCGAGTCACCTACTCGAGAGTTCGTAAACACTACACCAACTCCTTATGGCGGAGAAGCCTTCACAACGTCGCTTAACCTTTTTCCGGTACAAAGCTAAATACCGAGTTCTTTCACACCAGGGCGAACCACACCTAACACAACATCGCCTATCCTTTATACGGTGCTAGGCTAACAACCGAGTTCTTTCACACCTTAGGAGAACTAATCCTATCACAACGCCGCCTACCCTTTATTAGGTACTAGGCTAAGTACCTAGTTCTTTCACACCTTAGGTGAACTACACCTTCACGACACAACACCTATTCTCAAGGAGATCTACTCCTTGTTACAACACCATCAAGGATATCACCATCCTTGTAAATAAACAAATACTTATATGTATAATGATGCACCTCATCGATTATACGACCTAAGCATTCTTCCCAAATGCTACTTGATTTGATTCTTTGGCATCCTTCACTAATGCCTTTGACACAACGCTTGGCATCCTTCACTAATGCCTTTAACACAACGCTTGGCATCCTTCACTAATGCCTTCGTCTTGACACCTTTAGCATTCTTCACTAATGCCTTGACACGAATGATGAGCATCTTTCACTAATGCTTGCATCTTTACTTTTTGGCATTCTTCACTAATGCCTTCAACCCAACTTCTATGGAGAAAGGTAGATCTATCAACAAGAGAACCTTCGTTGTCTTGATGATGACGGCATGGCAACTCATGGACTTGAGCTTGCACGTCTTCAAGAAGTGGTGATCTTTCCTTTAAGAGGAACCTAGAAGATCACACAAAACAAAAGACAAACTACATAGATCACTTAGATATGAGGTTAGAGGGTTAGAATACTTTGGGAAGTTTATATGAAAAGCACACCTAGAGAGGAAAAATGGCTCTCATTTATAGAAAATTCTCTTCTGCTTCCCCGGATCCCACGGATCCCTACCACAAGGATCCGGCTAGCACAAAGCTAGGGATCCGTGGTCCGCCTCTTTGCCCATGGGTATTTTTGGTTAAGGTCATGGGTCATGGGTTATGGGTTGATCCATGGTTTTCTTTCTAGATACAATGTACTTGGTTAAGTGGTATATATAAAACCATGGGTTATGGGTCAAAATCATTTGCTAGTATATACCCTTTTTGTATATACTTGTATTTACCCAATTTAGCATACACTTAGTTTTTACCCATTTTAGTATACTTAGTTTAAGTATATGTTTAACCCAATATGTAAACACTAGTTGTTGTACATATGTATCTAAATCATAAAATCACTTATACTTGTTTTAGTGTTTTATGTGAAAGCGTAAGTGTGTTTAGAAAACTATTAACTCAAACTATTTACGTACTTTATTTGTTTCGTTAAAATGATTTTATATTTGTTATCGATAAAACATTAGAAGATCGTAAAATATAAATAAACGTTTTCACGGCTTATTTGTATTAACAATAACATGTAGTTTTCATTTTAGGGTGTTATAAAAATAACATTAATTAGTGTGTTTAAGTATTTTATATTTTGGATTATGTTGTAGCTTCTTGAAATTGTGTGTTATGAATATTTTGTACTTATTAGTAAGGGGTGTTTTAATTGGTTGTTTTTTATTTGGTAGATGTGCTTTTAATTAGTTGTACAATGTGAACAAATTATAGTACTTTTAATTATTAATTACATTATGTATTTCTCTCTCCATTAACCAATTTTCACTTTTCAACTTTTCAATTTTCATCTTTGACTGTTTTTCTATTATATGTAGCATAGATTTAATGTGTTGTGAACTTGTGACAGTGACATAGCGATAACATTGACTAAAGTTCATATCCAAAATTCAAAAACTTTGTATTTAAACCACTTTGCAAATCATTATCATCACATGTATGAAATTTTAAGCAAGAAAACCAACCACACTAAAATTTCCTTCATATGATCTTCAACAACTTTTATTTTTACATCGCATCATTTTCTCTCATATAACCCACGAATGACGCTTTTTAGCACGATAAGGCGATCAGACATCTATTTCTTTTCTTTTTTATAACAACATAATTAAATTTCGTCTTCTAACCAACTGTATTTTGGAGAATATATTAGTTGACATACGTGGCTCCTGTAAGAAATATACACATACACAACATAAATATATAATCATCATCATCATAAATATATAATCATTATCATCTCCTTCAAATACAGGAACCAACTCATTTTCACTTTTTGATCATTTTCTTCAAATACAAGAACCAACATAAATATGTCAAACACATACACAACATAAATATTTTCACTTTTTGATCATTTTCTCAAATACCCTTTTCATTTTTATAGACGACAAAATTTTGTTTGTTTCTTCATCAACCGAGTGTGTTAAATGGTCGAGTTCACGACCTTCATCACCAACGACCGATGGCGACCGAGAAGACAACAACAAAGACGACCGATGGCGATCGGTCGAGAGCCTTACTGCGGCCAGCCTAAACGACTCAAATTGTTTTCAGTTTAACCAGGCCTGCATGTCTAAAATCCACGACAATACGTACATTGACCAGTGTCATATATGTTAACGCGTTGACCATCACTAATTTCTATCAAACGTCACAAACTGTTACCATGCAAACATCGTATTCACATATCTAAGTTGGGTGAGTTATCCACACCTCTAATAGGAGGGTATCCAATGATTGCATGTCGTCGGAAGTTATGCGGTGTGCGTCACGGTTTGTATATTTTGACCAAAAATCTATATTGTCACGTCATAGAGGGGTGTGTATAGGTATCCCATCTAAGTTATGAACTCAGGTTTCAGGGTGCAGCAATCGAGCGATACACATTTGTTTTGCGCTCTCACAATAGACAACTTGCACAAAATCATAAACAACTTCTTCTGGGTTTCGATCGTATGTGTATTTCCCTTAAAGTGAAAGGCAATGTGTGCTAAAGTACAATGCATAGTATACATTAACCAGTTTTATCATCTACCAATATTCGAGTAATTTTTTTTTCTATTCTATTCAGTACTCGTTTTGAATTCGCTTCAAGGTCAACACGAGAATCAAGATATGTCAATCTTTGAGGTGTTCAAGATGTGTCAGCCGGTTTAGGGAAAACACGAATCGTAAGCACCACGCCAAATTTGGGTTTGGATGAGTGGAACACGTTGTTAATAGGAGTTGATGAGCTGAAAACGTCGACTTATCCTGTAGAGTACGTCTTATTAACTTATACCAACAAAATAACAAAACATATGTGCATAGCACATAAAATAGCAAAAATGTGTTCTAAAATTTAAAGCCAAAATGTGTTTTAGTACATAAAGGCATGGCTCTTCATGGTTAACCGAACGGCACATGTTTATCGGGACTTAAATTCATTTTGAACTTAATAAACATGCTAGATATGCTCGTAGATAAATACCCGCTTTTTTAACCATCTCCATCGATGTGGGATAGCCTAGAAACCTTTTTAAACACTCACAAGTCCAAAAACATTTATAGCTGTCTTTCTTAAATTCAAATGACTTTCGGGTTCGGTTTTTTTTTAAGAAATGCGACTTTCAAGTTCATTGCTAAACTATAACTCAACTCTATTAGGCCATTTTAACATTCATGTATTTAATTTTAGTTTTACAGTCATACGAGGGATTCATAGTTGTTAAATAATGAAACCCGTGGTTATTATCTTCATTAATCATATATTTATAGTCTAATACATAAAACCATGTGAAGGCATAAACCCGCACATCGGTCTTGGGCCTATTTATTATTCATCTATCTTGCTCCATGAATCCGGCGGCGAAATCGCGAAATTCGGTTGGAATACAAACGAAAACATAAATTATTAAAAACAAAATAAAACTAAAGATAGTTATCTTGATGAATAATCAAGACTTTGATAGGTAGCCAATCGTTTAATCAGAAAAATGATTTGGTTTATGAATGATTGCTTGTTACAGTGCGTGGCGGTGCGTCCTTATGACTACGATTGCGATTCCAGATGCTTTTCTTGAAATTTATTCTGAAGCCACGGTACGTGATCTCGTCAAACACTTGGTGCAGCTTTTTGTTTTGTTTTTTTTAGCACGAATAAACGACGGTGACTAGGGTTTGACAGGGTGACATTGAAGCGGCTGGGTGTGGCCAACCGTCCAAGGATCGGGCACTGAGATTGTGATACCACGTTAAATAATGAAACCCGTGGGTTATTATCTTTCATTAATCATATATTTATAGTCTTAATCATGGCAAAAGCATAAGCGCCGTCGGTCTTGGCTATTTATTATTCATCTAATAGAATTCCCACTTGGGCCTTTTTCATTCATTCAAAAGATGATCCTTTTATAAATTACAAGAGATTTATATTCGTAAAAATGCAAGTTGATACGAAAAAAATTTATAGATTATATGATGCGATACTGCAATAGATATATCATATACGCAAACATGTTTTTTGCTTCAATCGATCACTTCGCATATGATTGTCATCCAAGGGATGAAACTTTAAGCATGCCTTTAGTTAAAACGATTCAGCTAACACCAAAGTCAATGGTTTAAATGTGAAAGCATCATATCTAAACTCATCATATAGTGTATCAATTCCTGGCGGCTTTATATATCAAAACAAACCCGGTTCTTATGAATGCATAATCCTTCATAATAAAACGTACTTAGATTTGGTTTTTAGTCAGCTTTCATCACTTATCAAGTCTTATGAGAAATCAGTGTTTGTAAAAAACATATAACTGAAGTGAACCAAGAAAAGTGTTGACTCTTTGGCCCAACCGCCCAACCAACCCGTTTTAAAAGAAAAAGTTACTCGCGTTTACCCATTCATGCCCACTCTTTTTCGTGACACAAGCATTCTATTTTCCGTTAGATAGGTCCAATGGAAAAATAAACTCGGACAGAAGCTATTACTCCTAGCAGAGTTGCAATAGCCTACCGGAAACTATACAATATAATATGGTATGCTCATAAAACTTATTAAATCATCTCTTACCCTCTTATTCACATTGTTTCATCAGGTTCAAATGATGTGAATGTCTTGATAACTTCCAGTAAGGATGAATTCAGAAATGCAGGAGAGTTGAGTGAGAACAGTTCTTCAGGAACGACAACAAGTGTTCTTATGATAGCAGCCGTGACTATTGGATCTTTACTATGGTAAAAACCAAATCTTGATATGGAGTTATTACACTTTCAATCACTGATATTGCAGAAACGCATGAAGAACACAATTTTGTAGGGTTGTGTTGGCTGATTCTTTGCTGGTGAGCAATCATAGGAGATCGTTGATGTGTAAAATAGGGTATTGGATTTAAAGTTTATTCGCGTTGGTGTAAAGTGCTTGGGTATCATTTATTTAGTTATAGTATTTATCTGATATGTTATTTGTTCAGAGAACATAAAGAATTATGTTGGGGGCATGTTGAACATGTGAAAGATTATTTCTTCTATTGTTCGTAACTTGTTTTAGTTGCGGTGAGATGTTTCTTTTTTGAGACTGTAAGAAGCAACACCACTTCTAGATCACTTATAATCGCAGCCTAGCTTTTTTCGCCTCCCATAATTAAGGCTATAAACTTGGTTTCCACCACCTAATAAGCGATACACGTCTGTTTTTGCTCGATGAAGAAACAACTCCTATAAGGAATGCACTACGGTCTACAGAGTAGCGTTTTGGGTTTGGATCGTTTGTGTATTGTCTTAGTTGGCTTATAGCAAAAGCGAAAGACAACATGTGGTAATGCAATTTCAAGTTTAATTATAGATTTAAATATTGTTCTTTACAAAACTCTATAACATTTATTAATCATAATAAGTTTTTTACTATACTCAATAGTCAATACCCAAAAAATGGAGATACGAAACAAACTATAAAGCTTATGGGCACTAAAATACATTTTATACGAACATAAAGTTTAGTTACATGAGTATCCGGCTAGAATAATACGACATGTATTTTAAAATTAAAGCACCCTTAGTACCAAAAAAACCTACCTGTTCGGTTTCATTGAGCCAAGAAACGAAAAGAAAAGTTCATGGGCACTAAAACAAACATAAAATTTAGTTAAACTGGTACCCAGGTTAGTTAATTATGCTACATTATTGTATTTTAAAATTCTAGCTCCAAATATATTTTAGTACTCGGGTTACTTAATTATTATAATATATTGTATTTATATATAATACAGTATTGTATTTAAAAATTGAAGCACCAAATATATTCTAGTACCAGGAACATTCCATGTTGGTTTCATAGAGGTGAGAAACCTAACAGAAAAGGTTCTAGGCACTAAAATGCATTTTAAGCTCAACAAATCCAGTAAACAGGCTCCTGCATATATAGTCACTTTTGATTACAACTTTGTCCAATGTGGGAAAACTTTCCAAACTCTCACAAGTTCCAACATTTATAATGTCTTTCTAAAGTCGAATGACTTTAGAGTTCCATAACTTAGGCATAATTGAAATCGAGATTGCCTTTCTTTATACGGCTGACTATATAAATCACTGACTGAGATTATTCAATACTATCAAACAACCAATATTAAAACTCACATCCAAATACCGCCCGATCCCGAATGTAAGTGTATCAAAAGGCACATTGCTAATGTTTATTGAGAAAAATGCTTACAGGAAGGAGGTACACAGTGGTGCATCGGCTTCCAGAAAGTTTAAAATGGGTTATCTATTCTTGGAATTTACCTGAGATTTCTGAACTATGTATGGCATTTAGGCCCAACCGACCCGTTTTTCTATAGAAAAAGGTATTCGTTTTTACCCGTTCATCAACCCTCTCAATTTATGAGCACTGCATATATCTGTTTGGATCCTTAACTTATTAATACATTCTTGTTGCAGATTTTGTTCTTAAATATAAGATATTTGTTAACAATTTATCAAAGAAACGAATTGGATGGACTGATTATGATTGTAAGCATGATCTTCTCCATCGTATCCATTTTGCTGGCAAATTATAATTAATTCTTAATAAGTTCACCCCTTATCGTCTAATCTTATTCACATGTGGTCATCAGTTCAAATGATGCAAATGTTACCACATGTTAATTTACTGAATCCGAGGATACTGATAAAGCCAACAAACAACACCAACCAAAACTAGATGGCGTTCAAAAAAAAAAACAAGAGTGGTTATCATGTATTTATAACTACTTTTGGTTACAACCTCCACCAATGTGGGATCCTATAAAACTTTCTAAACACTCTCTACCTCCAGCATATGTAAGGAATTTCTAAAGTTGAATGAGTTTCAAATTCATTAACTAAAATAGAAATCAAGTCCACTTTTTGATTCTCTTAAAATGATAATTTTATTGAATTCATGAGGTTCATATAAGTAAAGAGTCAAATTTATATCAAATGTTATACGTAAAGTTGACTAACAATCACTGATTGGGATTATTCGATATTACACGGCCAATATCAAAACTCACGTCCAAACACTGTCGGTTCTTGAATGTAAGTGTATCAGAAGGCGCATTGCTAATCTAGAAGTTAAGTCCAATTTGCACTTCTTTAATATATAAGTATTTACTGTAGTTTTTATTCTTTTTGTAAATGCAAAATATGAGAGATCGTTCATTTTGTTCAAAGTTCATTTTTGCGATGTATATTATTCGTTTTAGAATGGTAGTTTGTTTATAGCGGAAAGTTAAGTACAATGAAATCAAGAGTTCCTTGTTTTAACACATCGGTTGTGTTGGCTTATGCTTTGTTGATGAGCAATCGTAGGAGATCGTTGATGTGTAAAATATGGTCTTGGATTTGAAGTTGATTCGCATTGGCGTAAACTGAGTGAGTATGTAGTGTAGAAACTTAAATGCATTTTGTGCTGTATAAACTTTCTATAAGCTGCAACTTAGACAACGTAAAATTGCATAACTTTTAATATTAAAGCCAGCCTTTAGTTCTATACAATCGATTGATGGTGGAATTCCATAATTCAACTCAAGTCATGTCAACGCGTTGATCGTCACTAATTTCTATCCAAACGTCACAAACCGTTACCAAGCAAACATCTTATTCAAATATCTAAGCTATAAACTCGGGTTCCACTTTGTAACATTCAAGCGATACACATTTGTTTTACGCTTGCAGAATAAACAACTTGTATAAAATCATAAATTAATCCATGAGTAGTTTTAAATCACCAATACGATTCATCAATTTGCTATCGACTATTGAGTAGTATGTGTTAATTAATGAGTGTTACGGTTTTTAATCGTTTGTGTATTTCGCCTATAGTGAAAGGCAACGTGTGGTCAAGTACAAGGCATGGTATACATTAACCCGTTTATTATATACCAATATTCGAGTGAATTCAATACTCATTTGGAATTTGCTTCAGTAGAGGTGTGAAATGTGGAAAGCGAAAAAATGAAATTAAATGAGCGCGTTTTAAAGATTTAGGCGCGTTTAGCACATCTTTTGAAATGGTAGCATATAATTTCGTTAAAACTTAAATAGTATGACAGGACTTTTTTTCTCTCAATCGTTGAACATTAACGATCGTTTTAAAGATTTTTTATATAATATATTTATTTTGTTAATATAAATAAGTTATTACGTTTAAAGAATTTATTTAGTCGTTTTGCGATTCTTTTATTAAGCGATTTGTATAACATGTCTTGGCCCGTTGTACCTTTAGCCCTGCCTTTTAAGCCCGTGCTTCTATTCTGGCGTCTTTGTTTTAGCCGTCTGCGTCTGCCACTGCCCGCCTAGTTTGCCACCTCTAGCTTCAAGGATCAAGATATGTCAAGCGGTTTAGGATCGAAAAGCAGCACAACGCAAAAAATTGTTGTAGAGTATGTTTCATTAAGATATACAGTTTAGGACAACAAAATAGCTACATGATGTACAACACTTTAAGGCAAAAAGTTAAATGAGATTTTAAAGAGTAGAAAATGTTATACATATGGTACAAACAATTAAAGCTACATGATTATTTTCACAGTACCCAAAACCTACCACGTTCAGTTTCATGGAACCAGGACACAAAAAGAAAAGCTTATGGGCACTAAAACAAATATAAAATTTAGTTATACTGATGGCAGGTTAGTTAATTATAATATGTTCTAAAATTTAAAGTCGAAATGTGTTTTTGAACACAGTAAAATACTAAAATTGTACCATTCATTTTGAACTTAACATACTTAATACTCAGAATATATACCCATTTAAGTTTTCGATTATATCTTCTCATTCAAAAAAAAGAGGCTAAATTTAATAAAATCTTTTAAAATTCGCTTTATTTTTTTTTTTGTTTTGGTACATTTTACTGCTCTATACTTAAGAAACATACTCGTACATATATACCCACTTTTGTTTCCATCTTCATCGATGTGGGATAGCCTAGAGACCTTTTAAACACTCACAACTTCAGAAGTCCAAAACATTTGTACTAGCTGTCTTTTTTTTTTTATTATTATTATTTTTAATGTGACTTTCGAGTTCATTGCAAAAGTATAACTCAACTCTATTATGCCATTTTTAACATTCAAAAGTATTCATTTTTAGTTTTACAATTATACGAGCGACTCATGACCGATAGAATTCCCACTCATTTTTTACCAGTTCACTAAAAGAAAAGGTACTCGTTTTTACCCGTTCATCAACCCAATCATTATGTTACCTCTACATATATGATATATCCGTTTGCAGATATTTCTCTTAACTTAACTTACGATCCATCAAAGAAATGGATTGCATAGACTCATTATGACTGCAAGCATAATCTTCTCCAACATTTATGACATCTTTTCAATGTTGGATGACTTTGTGAGTTCATTAACTAAAATTGAAGTCAAGTCCAATTTGCCTTTCTTTATGAGAGATCATACAGTTGACTATTTGACGGAAATTATTCAATTGATATCGGAACTCACATCCAAAGACCCCCTACTCCTCAATGTAAGTGTGTCAAATGCACATTGTTAATCTAACAAAACGCTTACATTAAGGTGGTAAATCGTGGTCATCCTCTTTCACAAAGTTCATAAATGGGATATCTGTTCTTGGAGGCGAGTTAAGATTTTCCAAATTTTTTATGGCATTTATGTTTGTACTTATGGTCTTATTGAGCCATCTATATCTTGTGCGTTATACTGCCCTTGAAACCAACCACACCTTTGCCTTTTGAACTGCCGACATTAAGGAAGCTTTTGAAAGTATGAAGCTTGTTACATATGGCAAAACTCGAGGAACGACCTGCTGAAAGTATATACTTTCTAAAAAGTGGCGTTAACACCCAACATTTAAGGCTAACAGTTAACACCCAACATTTTACTATCTCCAATGGGTCAAAGGGGTCAAAAGTGGCGCAAACTGTTCTCAAAGGTTTTATTAGAAATAAATTTAAGTTAGGACAATACGTCTTTATACTGGTTGTCCCAACTGACCCATTTTATAAAAGAAAAGGTACCTGCTCTTACCCATTTCTCAGACCTCGGCCCACTTATGTCACCTCTACATATATCCGTTTGCAATCTGTTGACGATAATCCAGTGTGGCGAGATTCAACCACTCTCCTCGGTAGTTAATGCCTCTCGTGCACGTGAGGCCTTGTCAGCAAGAAGCCGTTAGGAGTGGACCGGGAGCCGTGGCAGAATCCACCTCCGACGGTCAGTTAGTATCTTGTTGTGGCTGTAGATAAAAGATGTTAGGTTTAGAGATAACACTGTGTGTATATATAAGCGTGGATTAGGGTTTAGGTATAGAGTGGTAGCGTCTATAGGCCGACCCATTCCCGCCTGGCCCGGACCATACGCCTACAAGCCCCAAGTCTAGTATGAGATAGGCATATAGCCATGTTATGCTGACTTAAGTTCGATGGCGTGGGTGAAAGTGGGCCCGTATCTTGCGTCACAGGTGTGGCGTCCTTTGTACCAAGAGCGACGCAAAGCGGCGACGGGTGTACACGGCGATGCGCATGGCGGGCGTCTGTGTTTGTCGCGACAAAGAGGTGCGACGACGTCTTCTACGTAAGATAAGGCGCACAAGCGCCGATAAAGAGGCGACGAAGCGCTGCTTCGCAAGAGTAAGTCTGCATTGTCGCGTCTTACAACCGAACGGAGGACGCCTCCCCACGGCAAGTTGGTGCGAATATTTAAATTAGTCTTCGATCCGCTTCCAAATACACCTGCATTTAAAACAAGGTGGCGTATACCAGTAGCCCCGAGTTTGATGGTCTTCTACTCGTAGGAAGCGTTAAACTTATTTAATCTAAAACACTCAACGCAAAGATTAAAGTATATGCCGCGAATCGCACATATAAAACCTAATGAATTGAAACAATATATAGCACATAGCATGAATAATATATAAGAGAAGTGGTAGTGCGTGCTACGTGGGATGCTGCGTCAAGACGAAATAATTAATTGTTGTGTTTTATTATAGTCGTGTATGTTATGATATGCACGTCTTGTAAATATCGTTTAAGGAATCAAGTGTCTTGGTTCCAAAGTTGTTAAACGTGCACCATATGCGATGTTGCGCCGTCGTGGATGCGCACAAAACTTATTCCAACGTCTCGAGAATAAGGTGTTTAACAAGGATACGTGATCCGGTGTTGATGGGTTTGCAACCTCTTACTCAACAAGTTGTTTAGTAGGTTAACTTATCGTTTCTACCAGTGGGTTTATTTTAGTGCATGCACGCCATGTAGGCAGGAAATAAAAATTGTTAAGACATACAGATATGGAAATAACAAATTAAAGCGTGTCGCGAGTTAGCTAGAAACCGCGGATATTTTCTTAGGTCCGAGTCGTGCGGATTAAAATATAAAATAGGTCCGATCGCGGATATTTTCTTAGGTCCGATCGTGGGTTAAAATATAAAATAGGTCCGATCGTGCGGATATTTTCTTATGTCCGATCATACGGTTAAAATATAAAATAGGTCCAATCGTGCGGACTTTTCTTTTTCTTATCATTGGTTCACTACAGGCTTGGTCTAGTTGTGAACCTGCCATATAAAGTGATCATGGAATAATCAATGCTCACCGGCTCACCCATAATCAAATTGGTTAACCGTGAGATTAATTGAATCAGTTACTTGTTTCATGTAGAAACATATTATATTCAAAGTTGGGGATGACTATGTACACATAGAACCAGACTCATGTGAACTCAGCGATAACCGTGAGAATGGAGCATTCGAGATATGCTCTTATTGGCTTTTAACTTTGCGTTCATTGTTTTACTTTATATACCATGCATATTTTAACAACTTTTAAAGTAATATTAAATTCATATGATGGCAGAATGCAAAGGTTTTAGAGTTACCGATTTTAGAAATTGATTTCTGCGTTTAGGTAATAGGAGAACACGAAGCATAGTATATTCGTGGTCGCGGATGGCGCCAACTTGTTGAAGCGTAATCTGGCGGCGAGGATTCAACGACTCTCCTTGGGCGTTAGTCGCCTTCTCGGCGCCCTAGAGCGCAACAAAGAAAGGCCGTTAGGAGTGACCCGAGCCAGTGGCGGGGTCCACCTCAAACGGTCAAGTTAGTATGCGTTGTGGCGTAAAGATGTTAGGTTTAGAGATAACGTCGTGTATATATAGGCGTGGATTAGGGTTTAGGTATAGAAATGGTAGCGTCTGCGGCTGGCCCATTCTGGCGGTCAGGACCATACGTCTACACAATCCTTGACTAATAAGATATGTTCTTGTTGCAAATCTTGTTTTAAAGGGTAATATATGTTTGCTATTTATCAAAGAAACGAATTGGATGGACTGATTATGACTTTAACAATTAACTTCCCCTTATCCATTCTGCGTGCGAGCTTTAGAAAATTACCTCTTACTGTTCACAAATACTCTTTCAAAATGCAGGAGAATGTTTGTTATCACACTCTCAATCATCGCAAAAAGCAGAAGATCACAAGTTTGCAAGATTGAACAATTTTAGTTAACTGATATAATTGTAATTTGTAAATGCAGAAAAGAAAGATCATTCATTTGTTCAAAACTGTTCATTTGTGCTGGTATAAAGTGTTCGGTGTGTAGTTCCACATACTTTCGAACACTAGAATCAACTATATGTCAATATTTGAGGTGTTCAAAATGTGCCGGTTTATGACACGGGTTTGTGAACACCCAAACAAGTTTTAACATGGGTTGGATATGAGTAGAACACATTTGACTTGTATATCTTTTTTAACTTCAATTGTAATATCTAAGGACATAAAAAAGAAATTTTCTACTCATTATTTTTTTCGTTAAACGGAGAGCTATTATATCTTAGAAAGTATATACAAATCCTTTTTTTGGGTAAAAGGAGAATTATTATATTTTTTAAAAGGTAGAAACAAATGTATGCTAGTGTGTATATAGCCACTTCTGTTTACAGCTTCTGCCGATGTGGGATACGCAGGAAACTTTCTAAATTCTCCCAAGTTCCAACATTTATTTTGTCTCTTAAGATTTGGATGATGCTTTAGTTCACTAACTAAAATAGAAGTCAATCAGTCATGTCCCACTTTCCTTCTTTAAGATTTAGCATTTAGTTTTTAATTGGTTTACTATATAATACGAGGAAGTAATGCATGGTGGAGTTCCACTCAGGCATTTACTGATTTTCTGACATAAGTTCATATAACAAAACTCGCATCCAAACACTGCCAGTTCGTGGATATAAGTGTATCTAAAGGCACGTTGCTAACCTTTTATTGAACAAAATGCTTAGACGAAGGAGATACATCCTGGTGCAATGGCTTCCAGAAAGTTCAAAATGGGTATCGATTCTAGGAGGTCAGTTAAAGCTGCCTGAATTTGATATTGCATTGTTTGTTGTACTTATGAAGAAATTTATATATTGTTTGTTATATCTCACACCTTCATACATATTTTGGATTTATAACTTTTAAAATTTAGTTACAAATGGTAAAATCTGGAGGACAACCAACTGAAAATAAATATTTTATTTTCTGAAAATGGCAAGGACGCAGGACTGCACGAGTATTCCAAATTAATAGAACGTAATGTAAGTTGTTTGTGCCTCCGATTTCTTCGAAGGCACAAAATGTAAAATAGTCCCTCCCGTATAAACACCCAATTTCTCGTCTCAAGCGAAGCTTTAAGGTACACGATGCAAAAATTTATCGTCTATAATAAATGATTTAGTCGATGCTAACAAAACCGTCGATCTTTTTTTTTTTTTTCATCAAAATTAAGAGCGTAATGTAAGTTGTTTGTGCCTCCGATTTCTTGAAGAGCACAAATTCGGGAGAACTCAACAGTTACAATGTGGGAACAAATAACCTCCATCAATGTGGGAACAAATAAAACTTTCTAAACTCCAACAGTTACAATGTCCTTGTAAAGTCGGATCACTTTTCACGTTCAATAACCAAAACAGAGATTTTAGTAGAGTTTGACCATCCTTGAAATCAAGTCTTTAATTCTATATATATCGATAAATCCATTTAGGGGGAGGAGGGATCGGGTAGATGGATCGGTTTGCTTTACCGATCGGCAACACCAATCCTTCCTCATCGGGTAGCACGAGCGGGTAGATGGAGCGGTTTGTGAGCCCGAGCGGCAATGGTGAAGAAGTTTGAAAAAGTGACCGTTGGGGACCCTTTTGGGATGTGGCCGTTGCTACTTTTTCCAAATAAAAAAAAGTTTTCCTTTAAAACCAAATACAAACTCATTTTAACACAAATAAAAACACACAAAACACAAATAAAACACACACTAATCTTTCAAAACACAAAACCATGGATCCAAGAAGGGTAAAAACTTCCACTCGCTTCAAGGTCGGTCTCAACCCATTCAACCGCAACCACAACAAACTTCGTTTCGAACCAATTTTATTCTCAAGCATCCCCGAATCAATTTCGTTCCACAACCCCATCTCCACATCAATTTTACCAATATAATATGGGTCCTCCTCAAATGAATCCACAACACTACAACATCACTACTACAGCGAGTTCTCCCGTTCGAAAACAATGGCGATGGCGTAAGTGCGTGCCAAACAAACAACTACCAAGCGAAGAAGATGAAGATGAGGGCGTTCAAGAAGTCGATCCGAGAGGAAGAAAAAGCCTTCGGGGGAGGGGCCCGTGAAGTTTGGTCGCCGGCACAAGAGGAGGCTTTGGCGGCATGGATTCAAATCTCGAATGTGGTGTTGTCGGTAATGAACAAAAGTCAAGCGATTTTGGAAGCAGTTCTCAAGCATTACGAGGCAACTATGGGTTCGAGTTCACGAACTTTTCATGTTGAATACCAAGTGGAAAACAATGAACACGGCCATGGGTATTTTCAACGCTACTACCTCAAGCGGTACAAGATATACTTTTTATTTTACATAATCTATACTTTATTATTTACAATTACATTATTTTGTTTAAGCTATACTTTTATTATTTTGTATATAATGTAGAAACGTGCTAAGGCTAGTGGGTGCAACGACTTGGGCGTGGTGAGCAAGTGAGTCGGATTACTATCTGACAAAAAGACAATTTACTCATAGCTTGGCGTGGGAGGTTGTCGAGAGGTCATGACAAATGGGCGGAGCGAGAATGTTTTCAAGATATTGGCGGTAGCGACAAGCAATTCTTCAAAAAGGAAGTCGGGGGTATGAATCGAAAGCAACACCATTCCGACATGAATGAAGACCCCACCCTCCACTTGAATCAAGAAAGATGAAAAAGAAGCAAGCGCATCCTCCTCGGTCTCAAGTGTTGCGGATGGAATCAACCCTACACACAAAAGAAGACACAATATTTGGAAGAAAAGCGAGAAGGATGCGTTGGCAAAACAATTGTTGGCTACACAACTCGAGGGGAAGTTCAAGAATACACAACGGAGATGGAGTTTTATTTGGAGCCGCATGATCACATTCGCGATCCCGCTATGTTGGAATTCGTTCTTACCCAAAAACGTGAACTTGCGAAACACGGATGGGCTTGCAATTTTAAGTTGTAGTTTCAATTTTTATTTCAACTTATGTAATGTTTTTTTTTTAAGTTGTAGTTTCAATTTTAAGTTGTATTTTTTAAGTATTATGTAATTTTTTATTTTTAATGAAATGGTGTGTTTTATTTTAAATATTGTATGTGATTTTATGTAAAAAAATAAATAAAAAAAAAATCGGTACTAAAGTACCACTCCTCCAAATCGGGTAGTGTTAGGGTAGAATTGGGTAGTTTTGAGTTGGAGGGTTTTATTGGATAAAGTTGATGTGGCACCTGGGTATTAGGGTCCACTCACTCCCCATGAGCTTTCTATTCTCAAGATCCATACTAGGAAAAAGACAAACAAAGTTATCTAACTTGTCACTTTTTGTTTTGTTGTGTAGTCGGTTTAAAATTTTCTATTGTATACATCATGTTTTTGAATTCGTTTATTGTGTTTATCTTATGACCATTTTCCCTTAGCGCTAATCGGGTGTTGTATTATGAGAAGGGTAAATAGTCACAAAATACCTGAATAGACAAATTCAAAATATAATGTATAAATTGGAAAAATAAAATGCCTACACAATAAAGCAAAATTGTCATGTTTATTACATTTTCGTGTCATTAAGCCCTTTTGAATATTATAACCTTGGATAATTATTTGTAAATGTTTTCACGTTGTCACTTTTACCATGTTGTGTAACTTTTTTTTTTTTTTTTTTAAATGTGTAAAGTTGTTAATTGTCCTATTGTGTCGACCGATTTGTTGTTGGGCAGCAATCGGTGGGAGATTGTTAATGAGTATAGTTAGGTTTTGTATTTGAAATTGATTTGTGTTGGTATAAAGTGTCTGGGTGTCATCTAAGAGCACAAGGTATGGCAATGACGAATAACACGCATTTGTATGTCACTTTAGCGCTACATCATACACCTCTTAATAACACACCAATTCTAAAAACTCCTCCCTCATAACATCACTAACATCACATGTGGGTCTCACAAAATACCCCACTAAATATACCACTCACTCACAATACAAACCAAACAAAAAAAGGACATAAAGTTGCATTTGGCGAAGCCAATGCAATGACTCAAGACACAAAAATAGTACTTTTGGCTCACAAATGGCACGAGTGATGGTATGCATTTGACATGCCATTGGTATTCTTTTCTTTTTTTTTTTTTTTTCCTTTGGCTTGTTAATAAGCTCGATACCGTGAAGTAGTTCCATTATTCATATTATACGTTATCTTATTCATAGAATTAACAAGAACAACATTTATTAGGTGTGGTGTGAACAATTTAAAGATCGTTTAGTTGGTGAAAATTTTCTCATGTTTTTCAAGAAATTTTTCAGACGAAAAGGAAAACATTGAAAATTCGTTTAGTTACATTTTTTTCAACAATTAAAAAAAAAAAAAAATTGAAATTCTCATTCTCTAAATTTTAACTAAAATTTTGAAAAGCCATTCTTCTCTTTTTAGTATTTTCATTCGCATTTTTTTACGTCCGTTTTTGTCTGTTTTTATACGTTTTCATCAATTTTCGTCCGTCTTTATATATTCTTATACGTTTTCATCCGTTTTTTATACGTTTTTGTCCGTTTTTATACGTTTTCATCCGTTGATGATTTTTATTTTGTTTACCTGCAGTTGGTGATTTTTCTTTGAGACTTGTTTATATAAATCAACACCCTTTTTAGATCATTAATTCAAAATTGAGAGCATATAAACCTTTTGGGAGGGATCATTGTCCATATGTCGACAACAACTAGTCGCCATATTTTGCGCTATCCAATGGTATACCATCTATCAACTTAGTAACCTATGATTACCAATTAGAGCGGTAGGCGCCATATGTTGAATTTAACTTCATGTGTTGGTGATAGCACTTCTTGTTGGGTTCGATAAATACCCAAACCCCTTAAGTCATGGATTTGAATAGAAAATACCTAAGTGTTTATATCGTTAAGCTAACAGTCATCGAGTGCATAGTCTCGGTGAGCCATCTTCAGGGCAGCTCGATGAGACATAGAAGAAGTCTCTCCATTCGAAGGCGAAACTTAAAGGGTGAAGGCGGGTCAAGAAGAAGATGGTGGATTCGGTGGTGATGACAATAACTCACCGAATCCTCAAACCTCACCAACTACAAACATCAAGACAAACTGAAATCAAGGCCAAGACTATGAAAAGAATGGGCGGGATAAAGCGGTTCGTTGGAAGCGAATAAGGCAGAGTACTTATCACGAAAGTTTCCTTTTAGTATCGACATCGATCTCGACATGAAGAAAGTGACTTGGTCCCTTTACCTAATAAAGTCTTTATGTGAGACAAACAACATCGATATTTTGTCTTACGCAAATTGTCGGTTGTCACTTAGGAAAGAGTTAAACTCATACTTGTATAAATAGCATAAGAGATGGAGTGAAAGGTTAAGCTTGTGAATTGTAAAAACACACACACACACAAGCCATCTTTCACTCCTCCAATACAATGCCGTGTCCACGAGATATCTCGGTGGTTTCGTGTAGTTGTACTCGGACTTAGCATGAGCTTAGTGAGGAGTTACAACACTTTGTCATTTCAATCCCTAATCTTGTTCCTCAAGTACTAGGGTAACATATTCTTTTGATTCATTTCTAATAAGAATATGGCGTTGAAAATTACTCGTGTTTTATTTATATCTTTTAGGTCATTGATTCACTATTAGTTGTGTTTACTTTACTTAAACCTGCTTTTATACAATAGTGAATAGGGAACAACAAGTGGTATCGAGCAAGGCTTTCGGTTATAAAAGCATTTTTAAGCCGCTCTAGCGCTTTTAATCGGGATCCTAAAATGGTGAAATTGATGTACCCCAACTAGTCGACAAAAGGGTGGAGCTTATTAAATTTGTTGCCCTAGACTTGAAGTTGGTAAATTTAACAAATGCAAAAGCGTATGCTTTCCTATTTGGTCGGGATGGAACCTTATTATATCAAGTGTATAAATGAAGGTTCGTTTATCCCAAAGACTGTTGAAGGTTTGCCTAAGCCTGAAGCTCAGTGGACTCAGGATGAAAGAAGAGTGGTCAACCAGGATCAAAGGCTCAAAAGTATCATAATATCTTGTCTTCCTGACGATATTATAGAGTCCGTTATTAACTGTAGTACAGCTAAACAAACCTGAGATGACCTAGTTCATAGCCATGAAGGCCCATCTGATACAAAGGAAAACAGGATAATGGACCTGAAACTTGAGTATAACACCTTCGGGCTAATGACTCGAAACTATGTCTCGGACTTACACCGGTACAAAACTCTCTTAAATGAGCTGTCAAATGATGGTGTTAAGTTGTCGAACATGAAATCAATGTTGGTTTTGTCAATAGTACGCCTAAGAAGTGGTTGAATTTCTCTCGGGGACTTAGGAATGCTAATCATATCCGAATCTTGAGCTTCACAGAAATTTATGGGAGATTTGTCTATGAGGAAAACCTCATCAGCAGGCGATACCACGACTTAAAAAGTCTCGGGAAGTTAAAGTCCCGACCACCACTTCATCACCAATATCAAGCTTTTCTTTTCTAACAAGGTGTGGTTCAAGATTTCCAAGAAAACTCGGATGGTGAGCGATGAGAGATCAAGTGAGGAGTACCTAAATGACACGAGCGTTGAATTTCGGAGGGGCACTCCTTGCTAACTCTCGGAGGTTTATAAAAGAAACAAGGTTTTCAAATGCTAAAGCAAATGAGGACCTTTGAATGCTTTAAGTGTCACAAAGAGGTCATTTTGCAAAATCTTGTTTTCAAAAATAATTTACGAACCTCTTATAAACCATCGGGGTCTAATCGGTCTTCAAGCTTTAGCAAATTTCAACCAAAAATCTATCGGTCTCATCAAAATTTTCAAAACAAATCGATCAAAACAAAACTATAGATTTTGAAGCTAAATACAAGAAAGCCAAAGCTAAGCTAGCATTGCTTGAGGCCTCGCCCTCGGAAACATCACAAACCTATTAAATGCATGCGGGGTAAAACAAAGGTCTTGTTCTTTGAAGTCTTCGATTGGGATGAAGAGCATGTCTCATCGATGACGAAATGGTGCAAGTCGGTGCTGCGATGGCTCTCTCAAGAAGAGGACAAGGCGGGTCGGGAAAAATCATGCGAAATGGAGAGTGGGTCAACATTACAATGAAGAAGGTAAATATTTTACTTTCTATGGATGATGACTACGATTGGCGATCCTATATGAACTATATCAATGTCGATCTTAAGTTTGTAGAAAAGCAACGATTAAATCTTTTTCAAAATACAACAAGCTAAGTTTTGAACTAAACAAGTGTAGGGATGAATTGCTTCTTTTAAAACAAAATAAGATTGAGCCTATCACTTTGCAAATTCAAAACACCGAATTAGTTAAAGAAATCGGGCTCTTCAAGAAGAACTTAAGAAAGAAAAGGAAATCATTGCTAGTTGGATGCTAAGAATCCAAGAGTCTTTGATGTTGTGGGAGCTCCGTAGCAAAAAGAGAGTCATAGGTGAAGATCATCTCACGACTCTGCAACAAAGACCGATCTCCCAAGCCCTTTGTGTGCGGAGGTATGATTACCAATGTGTTGACTACTCCCAAGCTCGGTGATTGGATTGAGCGGGTTAATCACGACGATGGCTTCTAATTTCGATTACGGAAGAATTCTAGAGCACGAAAGTCAAGCTCTAAGAGCATGCTTGGACTCACTGATGTGCCCGATAGTCTTGAACACATCTTTGAGTCTGAAGCGAATCTCAACACCGCTTCCACCCACGGAACCTCTTGAGGTCTTGCTCCTAGCTACGAGCTTACACCAATGCAATTCAATCCTCATTCACCAAAGGAAGGTGCGGACTTGGTAGAACCATCCTTAAAGACCAACAAAACCAATTCAACGAGATTCTACCCCATTGAGACTTCCACATCCTCATCCCCAGGTGACCAAATTCGAGAATCGGTGAACTTGTGAGGAAGCTAAGCGATAAGATGGAATCCATCAAAAAGTCCTCGAATCAATCAAGGAAACAAATCCGACTTCTCTAGTTCCTCTAAATCAAAAGCCACCACCAAACCAAAGCGAAGTGTGATCTATGCCACTATTCCGGTCATACAACCGACAAGCATTATAGAATCATTTTTGTATGATGCGCAAAAGGAAGATCACGAACTTACGATCACTTACAATATGTAAGTTCTCTCGATAAAACAAACTATACCAAAGTTGGTCATCGGTATGCTTCAACCTCAAAATACGCTCATAAGTTTAGAGCAAAACCCTTCTCTCCTTGCCCTTTGTGGCTTTAATGATCATCATCGATGATTGTCTCATGAACACATCTTTGTGATATTTGTGGAAATCCATTTCGTGAGACATCCCAAGCATGTGATGTCATCAATGCAAGAAGAAGTTAAAAGCAACCAAGAATCACCGAGTCATCCTCGGTCTCTAAATGCAAAACTTGTGGTAGAACAATGCACTCAACCACCGACCATGAGTCGATTGCTAAATTCAAGCGCACCATTAGACCCAAGCCCACTAGTAAGTGGGTCGATGAAGAAACTAATCCACTTTACTACTTGTGCGAGACATGCCGGGAGCCTATCGGCATCTAGATAGTGGATGCTCAAGAAGCATGACTGGTGTTAAGGAGTATACGCACAAGTATGTAAAGGAACCAGACCCAAGGTAGTATTTGGTGATAACTCATCATGTCCCAATCAAGGTTATGGTTCGAGTATACTATAATGGAATAGTTTTCTCTAGAATAACATATGTCAATGGTCTAAAATACAATCTCATAAGTGTCGATCAACTCGTGATGCAAAGTACATTGTGCGATTCAATGACAAACAAGGTACCATTTTCAATGCCAACAAAGAAGTTGTTTTGATAGCTCTAGAAGGATGATGTTTATGTCTTAGACATGTCAACACTCTCTAAAGATGGAACTTGTCTCTTTGCCAAAACCACTGAAGCACAATTGGGTCAGGCATAAGAGACTCTCTCACTTAAACTTCAAAAATCTCAACAACTTGGCAAAACAAAACAAGGTCCTTGGCTTACCATCACTCGTTTTGCAAAAGACAAACCATGCTCGACTGTGAAAAGGCAAACATCAAAGAGCATCTTTCAAAACAAACAAAATTTCTCAATCAAAGTTGCCTTCACCTCCGCATATGGATCTCTTTGGACTGTCGGTCATAGATCAATCCGGCATGAGAAGTATACACTTGTCATAGTTGATGAGTTTTCAAGATACACTTGGGTATACTTTCTTTCCAAAAGAGTCGAGGCGGTGACACTATAATGTCATTCATCGGGAACATTGAAAACGAGAATGACATTACGATTAAACAAATCGAATCCGACAATGATGCGAGTTCGAGAAATGAAGAGCTTGAGATGTTCTATAATGAAAATGGAATCTCCCAAAAATTTCATCTCCTTACACCCCGAACAAAATGGGGTGGTGAAAGGAAAAACAGGACTCTCATTGAGGTTTGCTAGAACTATGTTAAATGTCTCAACTCTATCAAAACATTTATGGATGAAGCGATCAAAACAACTGTTACACTCAAACAGGTCAATCATTGTCAAAAGACATAACAAAACCCCATATGAGATATTCAAAGGTAGACTCTCTAATATCAGCTACTTTCATGTGTTTGGATGTCTGTGTTTATTCATAATCACAAAGATCATCTAGGCAAGTTTGATGCTAAAGGCGATGATGGATACTTTCTAGGTTACTCACCGATCTCCAAAGCCTTCAAGGTATTTAACACAAGGAGACAACAAGTTGAGGAAACCTTTCATGTCACCTTGATGAGAGTTCATAAAGCATCGTTCACCAACACCTCGGTGGAGGAAATAGGAATTGATAACTCATCAAGATATCCTCTGATGAGTATAACATCGAAATCAATTCATCATACCAAGTCGATCTTGACATCTCATATTACGTCTTGCCTCACAACTGTCACAACCTACTATCGGTGAATTCATTGATAATCAATCGGTCCTATTTGGGATAGGTAACAGAACCAAATGTTCGAGAACACGTGATTCATGAACCCTAACTCGAACAAGACATCTCATCGATGTTCTTAATGATTATGTGGCTCAAAGACCGAACTCACTCCGAGAAGTTTCGGTGACCTCTTGACTCGGATCCTAGACCACAATGTAAGTGGACAAAATCTCGGGACATTGAGCTTGTAAACATTATTAGTGAACCAGCGAAGGCATGCTCACTAGAAGCATGGTTGCTAACTTCTCGACTTGACCAATGAATGTCTATATGTTGATTTCCTATCGGATATAGAACCCAAGAGTGTCACCGAGGCTCTAAAACATCAAGCTGGGTTCGAGACTATGCAAGAAGAACTTCAAGTTTGATAAAACAAGGTCATGACCTTGATCAAATATCCTCGGATGTCATAGTTATAGGAATGAAGTGGGTTTCGAAAACAAAGCGGTGAAGCGGCATTGTCATTAAAAACAAAGCCGGACTTGTAGGCAAAGGTTACAATCAACAAGAAGGCATTGACTATGATGAGACATTTACTCCTGTTGCCAAAATGGAAGCCATCAGGATCTTCCTTGCATATGCTACCTACATGAACTTCAAAGTTTACCAGGCACGGGTACTTCTAACCCGTCACCCACCCACGTAGTTTTTTTCTTACCCGTCACCCACCCGTCACCCGCCAATGGGTAAAATTTTCTACCCATGCCCATGCCCGCGGGTATTTATTGCCCACGGGTAAACCCATGGGTTAGTGTAATGCAACAAAACTACAAAACCATGATATGAAAACTAACTATGAAATTGCATAACAAGACACCAATCAATTTGCCAAATACCAAGTTCACAAAATACTTAAACACATGTCTGAAAGTAGCAATTAAACATCATTACACCAAATCGCATGTATACAACTTTGATTAATTGATCTTTCATATTCTTTTTTTAGTCTTGAAACTCAAATAAACTTTTAGGTTAATTTGTGACTTGGTAACTATTAAATGTATACCTGTAATATCATAAATATTTTAATTAGTATAATTAATTTTAACATGGGTTTATAGGTAAACCCACATAAATTTTGAAGGGTATACCCGTGGGTATTTTAAATGGGTGTCATGGGTTTACCCGATGGGTATGCCTCACCCGTCACCCACCCGCCACCACCGATGGAGTGCAGATTTTCACCACGACCCACCCGTGGGTGAAGATTAACGATTTTACCCACCCATTTATAAAGCGGGTACCATGGGTTCTTGTTTTTTCTGCCATTGCCATCCCTAAGTGCATTCCTAAATGGTGAACTCAAGGAAGATGTGTATGTTCACAACCTCCGGGCTTTGAGAGTAGTGAATTCCACGACTATGTCTGCAAGCTCTATAAAGCCGTTTATGGACTAAAGCAAGCTCTGTGGCATGGTATGAAACTCTCTCGACCTTCCGATTCAAAACAAGTTTGTTAGAGGAAAATAGACAACACATTGTTTATATATATGACAAAACAAGATGTGAATCTTGGTCCAAGTATATGTTGATGACATCATCTTTGGCTCGACAAACTACACTTTTGCAAGCAGTTTGAAAAGCGATGACAAAAAGTTTGAAATGAGCATGATGGGTGAACTCACATACTTCCTTGGACTACAAATCGAGCAAACTAATAAAGGAATCTCCATCGGTCAAGAGAAATACACGAAATATCTTGAAGAAATACGAGATATCTAACTGCGTGCCTCGGTGAAGACACCAATGGTCCCTCCTAACAACCTTGGACACGATCTCACCGGCAAGTCGATCAATCAAACCCATTTCGGAGGGATTGTTGGCTCACCGATGTATCTAATCGCTTCCGGACGGACATACAATTCTCGATCATCTAATAACAAGATATCGGTCAATCCCAAAGAATCCCACCTCACTGCAGCCCAAAAGAATAATCGGTGCACGAAGGGAACCTCAAGCCTTGGACTCTATTATCCAAAGTGCTCGGGGTTTGATCTCAAAGGTTACTCGACTCTGATTATCTTGGTACGCAACATGAACAGAAAAAGTACCTCGAGGTCTGTCAATTTCTTGGAGGAAAAGCGGTTTGTTGGAGTGCTAAAAGCAACAATTAGTGGCTATGTCTTGGTGAAGTCGAGTATGTGGTCTGCTGCAGGATGATGTGCCAATGTTTTATGGATGAAAAGTCAACTCAATGACTATGACATCCATTACAAAATGGTACCCATCTTACGTGACAACACCGGTGCCATTGCAATTTCCAACAACCACCTTCATCAAAGAACCAAACACATTGATATTAGATATCACTTCACCAGGACCACATAATGAAAGGAGACATAGAGCTTCATTTCATCCCTCATGAATATCGACTTCGATATCTTCACCAAACCCTTGGATGAACCTACCTTGAGAGACCGAAAATTTGAATTAGGAATGCTAGACATTGAAAGTCGAAGAATTGAAAATCAATCCTAATCTCGGTGAGTCTTCTAAAAATGGTACATCCTCCCCGAATACCAAAATTCCTTTCTCACCGAATGAGTAAGACTCATTCGGGGTCCTGACTTTGACAAGAGCATTGATGAGTAACTAAATGCTCAAAGTATCGCTTACTTAAATGTCCTAGGTTGGTAACCTTACCAATTTAATAAAAGAATATATGTCTCTTTGTCTTACATGTCATCCATGTCAAGGGTCCTCAAATACTTACCTCATCCCACTTGGCATTAAATGCCTCTCCTCACATGAAATATCCTAAGGATATTTTATTCACATAAGTGCACTTTTATCACTACTGCGCAATTCCCTTGAAAAGCGGGATTTTCTGCGGGTAGTGGGTGGTGGCATTAAATGTGGAAATTCAAACGTTTTCTAAAACCGACTTTACAAATCCACAAGTATGCACAAACAACCCTCTCATCACTCTATAAATACCTCACAAAATCCTTATAACACACAAAAATATTTACGCTAACAAAACTACTGTCAAAATCTCTTTCAAACCCGAAATCTTTGTGTTCTTCAAATTTTTAGAAAATCTTTTACGTAAACCTTTACAAAGTTTTTCAAAAACCTTTGATTGTTCTTGTCAAGAAAGATTTTTTCAAAACCCTAAAAACCTTTTAATGGAAATGGCAAGAACACAATCTCTTGATTTGCATCACGGTGGGTGGGGATCTCGAACGTTGAATTTAAAACAAATAATGTCATAGGCAATTTTGAATACCACAAAATGTCCCACCTATAAGGACATAATGAAATTTTGTTCAGCGCCCACCGAAAACGACCTTTGTTCGGTGTCCTCTATCTTGTACCAAAACCTCCTCGGGAGTTTTGGGCAGCAGACTAAGGCCTTTGACCCGACACCTCACCGATGAGAATAACCTTAGACCACTCGGGAATATCTCATCGATTCGGTCTTAACGGAGGACAATAATTCACCGGATTATAAAATATTTTGCACTTCAATGTGGTTAGACTACAACAAGGGAGTTTATGTTGCCCATCACGAACCCTCCATGTGAAGGATGGGTTAAAACAAATTGTTTTAGATCCAAATTTTTGGACAAGACCCCGATCACCAAGAGTTCATTTCCGTGGCTTGGAGGATCCTATTCACTTTTGTGAGTTAGGTCCTCGGCGGGCACCACTCATCCACCGAACAAGTTAACTCTATTCATTGATGATGACATACCGCTTGATGAATGGGGTCCATTGTGACATAGGGAGATCATTTACGGTGATTTCGTAACCAAGCTCGAGCAAAACTAGGACGAAATCGTTTCAGATCCTAGGTTTGTCTCTTGTGCTTTACAAGTGTTCTTGGGCTCAATTATCCTCGGGAAGAAAAATATTGTGCTTTACCGGAATCCGAGTCAATCAAATTTTCAAAAGGACCCATCCTTGTCACTAATATTGAATTGACGGCCCATATGGTTCTTTGTAAACAACGGAGGAATCGATGTCTCTAACCTGCTCCTAAAAGAAAGGGAAGTCGCAGATGGGACTAAGACCAAACCCATGTCTCGGGGCCACGAGGATTCGAGAACACGACCCAAAAGGCAAAAGAAGCCCAGACGGATCGCACCCACTGGTGACCAAGCAACATCCACCACGGTGACAACGAAGGACACCGATAAATCACAATCGGTGCCCTTGGTCCCAACTACTATTCCCAAGATCCGGAGGAAACAAACAACCCATTTGGTAGGGGGCGCTTCCACATCGCCCAATGATGACATTAGCAAATCACGGCCTTTGTCGAGGGCACTGAATGATCCCAAAGACTCGGAGGAACTAAACAACCCGGCGATAGGGATATCACTTTCACCGACTCCGCTAAAGGCGAAAAAACCCATCGGTGTCTCGGGGGCTCGGGGGACAAAGACTCGGAGGAAATGAACAACCCGCGATCTGGAACCCACCACTAATCCCGACTCCGGAGAAGGCACCGGAAACACCACTAGTGTCGGAGGGTCAACGAGGACAAAGACTCGAAGAAAATATACCACCCGATGATATGGAACCCATCAACCCCACTTTGTTAACTATGGTCGATGTTATAGGGATACTCTTTTCCGATGATGAACTGTTGAAAGTGAAGATGTAATTTTATCGTGAGGGGAAGAAGTGGGCGTTGAGGTTCAATCGAACAAGAACCTCGACTGATCCACGGAGCATCTTGAGTCACCATTTCAACACAAGACAATGACTCGGACTCCTCATCATCGATTCGGTGAATTTAGCCGCTATGATAACATTCTTCCAATCATCGAGCGGCAACTAGTCATGTGGATCACCAAAGCCTCAAGGAAGATATACTAGGGGTTCTTGACCAAATGTGGGATCAACACACCGAATTTCTTTGCCATTATCTTCGATCTGAAGGTGAAGTTTACGATTTCAACCTCAACACCGATGAGCACAGGATATGATGTATGACAATCTTCACTGGATGACAACTTGGCTAAATTCTCGGACACCTTGATTGTTAGCACAAAGATAGATGAAATCGGAATCATCAAAGAAGACCCAGCGCTTAACTCAAAAGTCTTTGGAGGCTCTGAGGCTTACTTGAAGAATTCTCGGGCCTTCTTGAACTTATCAACATCTTTGAAGTCCGCCAATGTTCGTGGTCTTCAATCTTTGATTGATCTCTTGAGACAACACTGGGCTCTTTGGATGCTCGGTGACCAATATAGCTAAGGCTTCCTCATAAATGGCGTGGAATCTTGGGCCTAAGATGACGACCTTGGAACTCTCTCGGTAATCTAGAAACAAAGGTCACCGGTCTCCAAAAGGATACATCGATATCAAGGCTATGATTCTTGAAATCTACCAAGCCTTCAAAGGTTAAGCCACCCAAGCTCCCTAGTGTCAAGAGCCAACTCTTGCTCTCACCGACGTTGCCGCAAGCAGTTGAGGGAGAGAAGCACCAAGAGACTTCCTCTCACACCCGGGGGAGCCAACACCACCGATATCTGCGACTCCAATATCATCATCACCACACTTCACTATACCCATCTCATCAATCCCACCACCAACATCAACAACAACAACAACGACAAATACAACACCAATCATAACAACAACACCGCCTCGATAGCATCTTCTTCTTCGGGCCGGGAAAAGGAAAAGGCATAATGATAACACCACCGAGCACAGAAGATTCCCTTTAAGATCGGCAACAGAGTGCTTGCTCACACCACAGCGGCTAAGTGCATACCTTGCTAAGGAGGATAGGAAAAGAAACTTCTTTGAAGAGGAAAGAAAAGCGAGAAGCTGGTACAAGTCGTTCTTGAGGAAGGCGAAAACATTGGAATAGATGCTAAGAAGCTTGAAAAGGGTCGAGCAGACGAAGTTCAAGGATGCTCGAGCACCAAAAATGGTGAAATGAAAAGCGCTTGGAAGAAAAGAACAAAGAAGCTGCACCATCGAGCAAGCAAGAATTGATCATTACAAGCTGGACAATGACTAGCGAAGGTTGCTGAGAAAATCACGGATGTCAAAATCATCCCCAAGACCAAACCACGGCCATGAATGTTTCTGAGAGGGATGATAAAAGACACTTCGAGGTTTCGAGGTTCATGATCCCGAAATTCACGACTTTGGGATCATCGAACTCGATGAACTAGGTCCATAATTGAAAAGAAGAAGAATGCGGTGGTTAAGGAGCCGATGAAAATGCTCGATAAAGGTATGAAAGGCGAGGATGCACCAAGACAACTGGGGATTCACCGCTTTAATCGCACCTCAAGGATCTCAACCACAATCATCAAGCGGCAAAGGAAAGAGTTGAGTTCGACTGAGATTAAAGTTCACGGGCCGGAGTGTAACGAGGGTGCTGAAGGTGTAAAGTTCGTGAACGTGCGGTGATTGAAAAGCACGCAAGAGGGCTATTCCACATTGATGTATATGGAAACCCGGCATTTCAAAGATGGAGTGACATTGATCGAGCAGTGTGGGTGCAATGCTAAGCTACATACTAGTGGCCTCTCAAATTCGGACTCACATGACGTCAAGTTCTGTCTCGACCTAAACGCCAAGATAAGAGCACCACGACGGAGAAACACTCATCACCAAGAAAATAAAGCTTGAAGCAATCGGGATCCATCTTGGTGACATCATTTTCATTATCTTTTGTACTAGTGATAGGAATCTTGTAATTTGATCAATAAGCGATGTATGTTTTGTTAAAATACTCGGTGTTCCTTATTGTATTCATTAGTACATTCGATGTGAAGAAGCCATTTGCTCACTTACATCGATCAAACACTAAGGCTATTGTATATCCAAATAGGGGAGGCTGGGGTTCAATAAATACCCAAACCCCTTAAGTCATGGATTTGAATAGAAAATACCCTAAGTGTTTATATCGTTAAACACTAACGGTCCTTGAGTGCATAGTCTCTCGATGAGCCATCTTCGGGCGCTCGATGAGACATAGAAGAAGTCTCTCCACTCGATGGCGAAACTTAAGGGTGAAGGCGGAGTCAAGAAGAAGATGGTGGATTCAATGGTGATGACAATAACTCATGAATCCTCAAACTCCTCACCAACTACAAACATCAAGACAAACTGAAATCAAGGCGAAGACTATGAAAATCTGAAGAATGGGCGGGATAAAGCAGTTCGTTGGAAGCGAATAAGGCGGAGTACTTATCACGAAAGTTTCTCTTTTAGTATCGACATCGATCTTGACATGAAGAAAGTGACTTGGTCCCTTTACCTAATATAGTCTTTGTAAATGAGACAAAAATATCGATATTTTTTACGCAAATTGTCGGTTGTCACTTAGGAAAGAGTTAAAACTCATACTTGTATAAATAGCATAAGAGATGGAGTGAAAGGTTAAGCTTGTGAATTGTAAACACACACACACACACACACACACACACACAAGCCATCTTTCACTCCTCCAAATACTATTTGTGTCCCCGAGATAGCTCGGTGGTTCGTGTAGTTGTGCTCGGACTTAACTTTGAGCTTAGTGAGGAGTTACAACACTTTGTCATTTCAATCCCTAATCTTGTTCGCAAGTACTAGGGTAACGTATTCTTTTGATTCATGTCTAATAATAATATGACGTTGAAAATTACTCTCGTGTTTTATTTATATCTTTTCAGTCATTGATTCACTATTAGTTGTGTTTACTTTACTTAAACTGTTTTTATACAATAGTGAATAGGGAACAACACTTACAAAGTGTATTATGGGAGGCTTAGTTTGAAATGTTTATGGATATTTTTAATATCGTATGACCGAATTTGAACTCAAGACTCAGGATTACTACACATTACGTATGAGAATTGATGTTTAGAATAATTAATATATAAGTGTTATTATTAATTATTTAATCACGAAATAAACACTTAACGAATGTTAATATTTAACGAGTTTAGACTAACGGTCGTTAAATGTAACATTAAAGGACCAAAGATGAAAATAGTGGATGGGAAGGATCTAGAACCCCTCTTGGGAGTCCTAGGCCGGTCGTGGGTCTCAAAAGCCCAAGGGGAGGTTTTCTTGGTCACCAAGTTTAGATGTATATAAATCTGAACCCTTGTATTCATTAAATATAATCTTGGATCACCAAAGAACCCTAACTTCTTCTCTCCTCTCCTCTTGTTCCTTGGCGATCGTGTACCTTCCCTCCCCAAAGATTCGATTTTCCAACTACAAGAAACAAGTGTTTGGTTTATTTGTGATTCAAGAACCTAGCTTTTCACTTCATTCGATATTAATGCGTGTGTACAAGAATGAAGAACAAATACAATTGTGTTTGTGGGTATCTTGGTAGTCGACTTTTAAAAGGGTCGAATTATATAAACCCTAATTTTAGGGTTTAGGGTTTTGTTCATTGTTCTTGATATCGTGTGTTCTTGATTTGCTAAAAGGTGCGCATGTTCTTTTAATTCGATTAATTAATTTACAAGTATTATTCCTATTACTTTCGTTGCATGATTTGATGTTGTTTACTTGTTTTCGATAATTGTTATGATTAGTAAAATCCAACATACTTCAGGGTTTTTTTAGTTCTTAATCGACTTCACAAATATGAGAGTTATGATATCATTCTTAATAGGCTATATTTTCGAGACTATATATGCTATTATAAGTCTTTGCTCTCTAACTTCACATTACAATTGGATCAGACCACAAGTTATTTACTAAGTTAGCAAACAATTTTTTTTCTTTAATAACTTGTTCTAAAATTTAAGGTCGAAATGTAATTTTGTCTCTTCTGAATATCTTCACTCGATATCCTTGTTTCAAATGAAATTAAGAGAAACCGAGTGCTAATTTTCCTAAAGAAACTTAAATGCACTTGAGCTCATCAAATCAAACATGAATGTTCATGTTTATATACGTACCTTTGGTTACAATCCCCACCAATGTGGGACACATAAAACTTTATAAACTTCCTAGTTATAACCTGCAACTTAGACAATGTCAAGTTGCATTACATTTCAAGTTCATTAACTAAAACTAGCAAGGTACCCGCACAATGTGGCGGCTGTTACTTTGTAACTATCTTTTACAGCGTGCAAATGTCAACTTTGCAGAAAGTACCCGTAAGAGGTGAGGAGTGAAAGTGAGGTATATTGAGAGACTATTTTTGTTGTAAAAAATGTTTTTGTGTGAGATATGAAATGGTATGGTGGATGAGATTACACATTTTTAATAATCATTATTGATAGTAATAAGTTTTAGCGGTTACACATTTTAAATAATCATTATTGATAGTAACTAGCAAGGTACACAGCGTTCTGAATGGTCCACAAATAAACATTTCGACAAATAATGTATTTTAGTTTATTATGTTCTTTTAATAATAAATTTACTGATATCAAGAATTTCAGTATAGCCGTGCCCGTTCGGACTTGAACCCGATTGGCCGTGTCTGTTGGGCTCGAGCCGTTCGGCTCAAGCCCATTTGGCCTGCTGTCTGATTCGAACTTGAATATTTGTATAATGTCTTTATTATTTGTAGTAGTGAAATTTAATGCGAGAATTGTGTTTAATTTGGTTGTACAATATGCTTGATAACTTGTATTTCTTATGTAAGGGGTATTTTAATAACTGTATTAATTGTATTTATTGACCAGTTAAATAATTGACTACAGTAAATAGCATTAATGTGGTGTTTTGTTTGACACTATGATTCTTGTCTTGTACGTCTAAAAATTATGTGCATTAAAGTGTTGTACACTCTGTTTCGTTTCTTGTAAGTAGTAGTAATTAATAACATTGACCACTTTAATAGCGTTAATGTTGTAAGTCGAAAATAAATCTAAAAATTACATCATGCTTATTTTGTTGTACACTATGCTTATTTTGTTGTATTTTCGTCCAAATTGGTTGCAATATTGTACATTGTCTTAAATGGTCGTAATTTTTGGTGAAGGGTGTTTTAATAGCATTAATGTTGGTTTATATAATTTTGGTCTTGTACAATATGCTTATTTTGTTGTAATTACGAAAATTGGTTTATAGAAAATTGGTTGCGCTATTGTACATTGTACAATATCTTACTTTGTTGTAATTACGAAAATTTGGTGCATTAAAGTGTTGTAAACCATGCTTAATTTCTTGTACGGTTAATTTGCCGAATAAAAGCCGTTCAAAAACGAAATGGAAGAACCGGTCGAGAACCGGTAAAAGCGGGTGAACTATAATCTTTTCTTCTCCGATTAATTAGTTCGTCATTGTTATTTTGTTGGTGCCTAACTTATCACGTAGTACCCATTACGCACGTGTGGGTGCCGCTAATCTTATCTCATTCATAGAGTACTATGCGTTTTGACCAATTTAAGGATTTGTTTTAGCTGCAGTTGGTGTTTCTTCTTTGAGACTATTTGTATGAATCAACATCACTTGTAGATCATAAATGCGAAGTTTACATAGAATTTTGTTCTTAAAATGCCTTTGTAACCTTTTTAGAAGTGATTGTTGTCCATATGTCGACAATAACAGGCATGACCACCAAGCGCATGTTGAATTACCATTACCACATATAACCTGTATTCTCGAAAGTGTATATGCTATTATCGTTTTGTTTTTTTAGGTAAAGGTCAAATACCGGTAAATATTATTATCGTTTTGTTCTCTAGAATACAATTGGATCAGACCATGTTATTTACTGCAACTAAGGATATGGCTAAAGCCAACAAACAAGATCAAGCTCAACCACATGGCATTCAAAAACAGAAAACAAACTAATACGAATCAGAAACAAAAGTTCAAATACGAAACGTATTTTAGTTTCCCTATGATAGGTACTTGGTTTCATGCATAAGCATACAAGTAACCGAGGGCATAAGATAGAGGCAGTGGGTGAGCCAGAAAATCTAACCGAAGGGACAACGGGGATATGAATGATTCGATAACGGGTTAAATTTTTTTAAAATAAAATTAAAAATGAGTCGGGTCGGGTCGATTTAATTAAACGCAAAAAGATTTGTTTTAGACAATTAACACTAACTAAAGGCGCTATGTATATAAAATGAGAACCATCTTATAATGCAGTCCTATCATATTCATCTTGAATAAAATCAACTCGACTTGAAGTAGTTTGTTCTCACTTTTAAAAAGAACACAAAAAGTAAACACAGAATAAGTAAGAATAAGACATTCTAAGAACCGCTAAACTTTTGGTTACAACCACCATCAATGTGGGATCATAGAAAACCTTCTAAGCACTCTCCAGTTCCAACATATATAACATCTTTCTAAAGTTGAATGAGTTTCAAGTTCATTAACTAAAATAGAAATCAAGTCCACTTTTGATTCTCTTAAAATGGTAATTTTATTGAATTCATGAGGTTTGTATAAGTAAAGAGGTATATCTATATCAAGTGTTATACATACAGTTGACTAACAATCACTGATTCGGATTATTTGATATAACACGGCAATATCAAAACATGTCGTAACATTGTCGGTTCTTGAATGTAAGTGTATCAAAAGGCGCATTGCTAATCTAGAAGTTAAGTCCAATTTGCCTTCTTTAATATATAAGTATTTAGTCTAGTTTTTATTCTTTTGTAAATGCAAAATATGAGAGATCGTTCATTTTGTTCAAAGTTCATTTTGTACATAAACCATTCCCTCTCCCTCGGATGGTAGTTTGTTAACGGAAAGGCAATGTGTAGTCAAGTACAATGCATAGTATAAATTAACCAGTTTTATCATCTACCAATATTCTACTGAATTTAGTACTCGTTTGGAATGCTTCAAGGTCAACACGAGAATCAAGATATGTCAATCATTGAGGTGTTCAAGATCTGCTAGCCAGTTTACGAAAATCACAATTATTGAGCACTACGCAAATTTGTTGTTAATAGGGGATTTGGGTTGGATGAGTAGAACACGTTGTTAATAATAGGAGTTGGATGAGTAGAAAACATCGACTTGTCTTGTAGAGTATTCTTGTTGGATGAGTAGAACACATTCAACAGCAACAAAATTGCAAAAATATGGTCCAAAATATAAAGTCAATTTCTCAGGTCATGGAGACATGGCTAACCGCGTTCGTTGAATTCAAAATATAAAGTCGAAATGTGTTTTAGTACCCACTAAAATTGTACCGCTCGATATGTCAATCATTGAGGTGTTCAAGATCTGCTAGCCAGTTTACGAAAATCACAATTATTGAGCACTACGCAAATTTGTTGTTAATAGGGATTTGGGTTGGATGAGTAGAACACGTTAATAATAGGAGTTGGATGAGTAGAAAACATCGACTTGTCTTGTAGAGTATTCTTGTTGGATGAGTAGAACACATTCAACAGCAACAAAATTGCAAAAATATGGTCCAAAATATAAAGTCAATTTCTCAGGTCATGGAGACATGGCTAACCGCGTTCGTTGAATTCAAAATATAAAGTCGAAATGTGTTTTAGTACCCACTAAAATTGTACCGCTCGATATATTGGGTCATGGGGACACGGCTAACCGAGGGGCTACAATTCCACTGAGACTTAAATTCATTTTGAACTTAACAAGTATATCATATACGCTTGTATATATATACCCACTTTTTGTTACCATTTCCATCGATGTGGGATAGCCTAGAGACCTTTTTAAACACTCACAAGTCCAAATATCTCGAATGTTTAAAGCCATTAAATCACTTTATGAAAGAAAAAGTATAACCAATTTTGACAGTATAGTTTTATACTATTCAATACATGATTTATATAAAAATACCAAAGTAAATCAAAAGAAGTGCTAACGGTCGGTAGCTATATAATGGCCAAACCGACTGCTCACCGAAAGAAAAGGTACTCGATTTTACCCGTTCATCAACCCAATCATTTTGTCACCTCTTCATATATCCGTTTTTGGATTTGAAGTTGATTTGTGCTGGTATAAAGTGTTTGGGTGTGTAGTTCCATTATTCATGTGGTACCTTATCTTATTCATAGAATTAACTTAGAAGAAGGTTTGTTAGGTGCATTTTGTTGAAAAATTTAGTGCACTTGTGGGATTAGTTCACACCTTATAATGGGTTATGAGGTACGAAGTGTACACCCATAAGGTCCATGAACATCCGACTCTAATAGTGGTTTGTATTGGTAGTGCTAGTAGAAAGTCTGCTTGGTGGAAAAATCTTGCTTGTGGTTTCCAGCGATAAGCGATGTTTCCACCGATAGTGCTATGAAAGTCTTGATGAAAGTCTTGCTTGTAACGGCTTTGACCTATTCAAGTGGCGATTACAACCGCATAATGATCACGTTTAATTGGTCATGTAACCACTAACGGCTATAATGAGGATAATTATGAGGAGATTAATGGGCCGATTAATTCTCATAATTCCATTTTGACTAGCTCAGAGTAACCTCCTATAAATAGGAGATCTGATTATGCATGAAAAATACACAGAAAACTATTAACACTTATAAGCGCAAGGGTTATTGATTTGTGCCTAATTCAATAACATACATTTGGTCTTATCCCAAGTAGATATTCGTGTAACCCAGGCATTAGGGTCGAATAGTTTACTTTGGAAAGTGATCACACGATTCAAGTGATATCCGTAACCACCTAGTGGTATTTGTTTCACGACCGATACTTGTTTCGTTGACATTGATTATCTTACCTGTTGCGGGAGTTACACACCAACAATCAAAGTAAACTATTTTGTGATAATCAATGGCCGTTCTTTAATGAAACATGGCTTCAAACTTTGCCAAGCTTGATAAGTTTGAAGGGTGGACTTTAGAGATGGCGAAGAAGATGCACTTCTTCATCAAGCATGAGTGTGGTGTATGTGCTAACTACACCTATTCACGATGATGGGGATGATGCTACATGGGCGCGATCGGGAGGAGGAGCAAATGGGAGAATGATGACTACATTTGCGGAGGTTTAATCCTCAATGGTATGTCGATTCTCTTTGATATTTATCGAACTTTGAATCTTCCAAATCTTGTGGATTCCTTGGATGCCAAATATATGGTCGAGGATGCATCAGTAAGAAGTTCCTTGTAAGTAATTTCACAAATTACAAAATGACTGATTCAAGACCAGTTATGGAACAATACAATGAACTTCTTGGTATACTTGGAAGGTTTACACAACACAATATGCACATGGATGAGGCTATTCAAGTCTCTTGTGTCATTGACAAACTCCCTCCTTCTTGGAAAGATTTCAAGCATACTTTGAAACATAAGAAGGAGGAATTAACTCTGGTTGAGTTGGGCAGTCATCTGCGCATTGAGGAATCTCTCAAGGTGCAGGATAATGACAAGCCAAATGGTAGCAATGCTGTTGGACCATCTGTTGTCAATATGGTGGAGCATAACAACTCCACCAGGTACAATAACAACAAAGGAAAACGCAAATATCATGACAACACAAGGGCATATCCTAACAAGAAGGCAACACCTACTTGTTGGAAATGTGGCAAAATTGGTCACATTAAAGGGATTGCAAAGGTGTTAAAATTGGTGGTAAAGCCAATGGATCGGGCACTAATGGTTCGGGAGTGGTGGTTCAACCAACTCACCGAAAGGTCATAATATGTTTGATAAGTCTTTTCGATTTATTATGTTACATATGTATTTGAATCTAATTATGCGCGGGATGATGATGTTGCGTGGTGGGTTGAATCTGTGCAACAGTTCATGTGTGCAAAGATAGAAGTGGTTCAAGACTTATGAGTCACCGAATGATGGTTCTATTCTTCACATGGAAATGAGTCAACGACCTTGGTGCATGGTCATGGTTGTGTAGATCTTAGATTTAGTTCGGAAAGATTGTAACTTTGTTTAATGTTATTCATGTTCTCGATATAAGGAAGAA
Source organism: Chrysanthemum lavandulifolium (assembly GCA_022545495.1). Taxonomy (NCBI): domain Eukaryota; kingdom Viridiplantae; phylum Streptophyta; class Magnoliopsida; order Asterales; family Asteraceae; genus Chrysanthemum; species Chrysanthemum lavandulifolium. The sequence goes on along the minus strand of CM040239.1, from coordinate 152,108,879 downwards.
CTTGGTTTCAAGTAGTATTTTGAATAATCATGGATATAAACAAGTTATTGAGTCCGATAAATTTGTTCTTTTTAAGCATGGTGTGTTTATTGGTTTTGGATATTTGTGTAATCAAATGTTCAGGGCTTAATATTGTCACCGATAGTGTTAATTCAAATTTGTGACCACCACCGACCGATCGATTCTACCCTATGGCATGCAAGACTTGGCCATGTACACTATAAAAGAATGCAAGATATGTCTAAGGATGGGTTAATCCCAGATTTTGACATGGACACCTGAAAAGTGTAAAACTTGCATGTTGACCAAGATAACCAAGAAACCTTTTCAAAGTGTTAGTCGTGAGACTAAGCTCTTGAGCTAATACAAAGTGACTGTGTGATTTGCATGCCACTCTTTCTTTGGGGAATAAGAAGTACTTTGTGACATTTATTGATGATGCTTCTAGATTTTGTTATGTCTATCGATACATACCAAGGATGAAGCATTAGATAAATTCAAAGTGTTTAAAATCAAGTTGAATTACAACTTGGGTCCCGATCAAAATATTAAGGACGATAGGAGGTGAGTACATGGATACTCAGTATTTTCATCTGTTGGTATAATCCATGAAACGATCGCCCTTATACTCCTCAAAGAAAATGGTATTTACGAAAGGAAAAACAAGGTCTTGAAAGAGATGGTTAATTCCATGTTGTCCTATTCGAGATTGAGTCAAGAGTTCGGGGTGAAGCTATGTTAACACTTGCTAGTTATTAAATAGGGTTCCCAACAAAAGGAACAAGGTTACCCCTTATGAACTCGGACTAAAAGGAAACCCAACTGAACTATCTCAAGGTTTGGGGTTGTAGGGTCATTGTAAGACTCACATCCAAAGATGAAAACTTTGGGTGAAAGAGGCATTGATTGCATCTTTGTTGGATATGATGAGCATTCCAAGGCTTTTAGGTTCTATGTTATTGAACCTAATGAATATATTTCAATTAACTCAATAATTGAATCAAGGGATCTGAGACTTTGATGAGAATAGATTCTCATCGGTCCCTAGACCAAGTCGGAGGATTCCTAATGGAACTCATGACACTGGTGTATCGAGGTCCTCGATGATGAACCATCGGTGGTCCTCGATGAGGTTGTGGTTCAACAACACGAACACGTGCTAGAAAAGTAAAGGGTCGACTCCAAAGTCATTTGGACCCGAGTTTCAACTATACTTAGTTGAAGGATCAAGGATGAGGTCTCATACCAATACTCCTATTGCTTCATTGTTGAGGATGATCCCAAGACATTTGAAGAAGCAATGAAGTCCCGTGATATTGCTTTCGGAAAGAAGCAATCAATGATGAGATGAATTCCATCATGGGCAACAACACTGGTGTTGGTTGATCTACCACCAGTTTGCAAACCTTTGGGTTGCAAATGGATTTTCAAAAGGAAAATGAAGGTAGATGGAACTATTGAAAAGTTCAAGGCTAGACTAGTCATTCGTGGCTTTAAACAAAGTCGTGGATAGACTATTTTGATACTTATGCCCACATGGCTCAGATCGATACCATAAGACTAGCGATTGCTTTGGCATCAATTCACAACTGATTATTCATCGGATGTTTGTGAAGACGACTTTCTTAAATGGTGAATTGGATGAGAGGTTTACATGAACCAACCTCGGGGCTTCATCATGCACGGCAATGAAAACAAGGTGTAAACCGATTAAGTCTCTTTATGGACTAAAGGGCACCTAAGCAATGGCATCAAAAATTTGATGAAGTGGTTTTGTCTAGTGGTTATGTTCTTAACCAAGTCGACAAATGTGTGTATAGCAAATTTAATGAATCGGTAAAGGAGTCATCATTTGTCTATATGTTGATGACATGTTAATTTTGGCACCGACCAAAATCAGTTGACCCGACAAAGGAATTTTGTCATCAAGGTTCTCCATGAAGGACATGGGGAGGCTGATGTTATCCTTGGTATAAGGATTAAACATGAAAGTAAAAGAATTTCTATCTCTCGCCTCATTATATTGAGAAGGTACCGAGGAAATTCAATTACTTTGATCGTACTCCGGTGAGTACACCTATGGATACTTGAGAAGTCGATGCCTAATAATGGCAAAGTGTATCTCAAATTGAGTATCTAGGGTAATTGGTCTGCCGATGTATGCCATGACTTGTACAAGACACGATATTGGTTTTGCGGTGGGAAAATTGAGCAGTATACTAGTAATCCTAGTGCTCATCATCGGCAAGCAATTCAAAGGGCATCAAGTATTTGAGAGAACTATGGATTATAGTCTCTCATATATCGGTTACCCATCGATGTTGGAAGGATACACCGATATAAGTTGGATCAAGAACATCAAGAAAATTGCCTACCAAAGGTCGGGTATTCCTACTTGGTGGAGGTGAAATTTCTTGGGCATCCAAGAAGCAAACTTGTATCACCAGCTCAACAATGGAATCAATTTGTGGCTTTAGCATTACTGGTAAAGAAGTCGAATGGTTGAAAAACTTGCTTCTTGAGATTCCATTGTGGCTAAACCTATAGCATCTATTTCTATCCGATGTGATAGTGCATTTACATTGGCTAAGGCTTATAGCGGATGTACAATGGTAAGTCTAGACACTTAGGTGTTAGACATAACATGATTCGTGAGCTTATCATGAATGGGGTGGTATCTATAGAGTTTGTTAGATCTCAATGTAACTTAGTTGATCACTTGACGAAGGTCCGCTAGAGACTTGGTTATAAAGTCTCGCTAAAGGGATGGGTTTAAGTCCAACTTAGTCATCGAATGTTAGACACTGAACTCCTCCCAAGGAAACTTGGGAGCCGAGGTTCAATGTGGAAAGTCGAACATTCAATGGACTGAGCACATGTTTTATTTACATCCTAAGGTTGTGCTCGAACTCTTGAAAGGAAGATGAAGTCTTTACTTAATGGTTAATTTTCTTTGAAAAGTGCTTGGCGAGCATGAATAAAGAGGAACCACCTATGTAAATGTTGAAGTTTTGCCGCTCGAGAAGCTTTTGGACCTTTAGCTTTTACAACATTTATGAATTTGAATATGGACACATGGCTCGAGATAGTGTCGTGGAGTCGATAAGTGTTTGAAAATTTGTGTGTATTTTATCTTGGTATTCAAATGGGTTGAAGGGTTCAATTCTTAGAACACCCGATTCTCGAATATTTGAACGATAATTTACTAAGATGGAAATTCAATCATCGTGACATTTTTGTTTATGCACATGTTTTGTTTAAAGTTTGTTTTCATGCAAATGAAGTGAACTAAATTTGGGAGGATTGTTGGAAAATTTAGTGCACTTGTGGGATTAGTTCACACCTTGTAATGGGTTAGGAGGTACAGAGTGTACCCATAAGGTCCATGAACATCCCGACTCTAATAGTGGTTTGTATTGGTAGTGCTAGTAGAAAATGCTGCGGTGGAAAATCGCTTGTGGTTTCATCGATAAGCGGTGTTTCCATCGAGCAAGTTTCCATCGATAGTGCTATGAAAGTCTTGATGAAATCTTTGCTTGTACCCAGCTTTGACCTATTCAAGTGGCGATACAACCGCATAATAACCACGTTTAATTGATCATGTAACCACTAACGGCTATAATGGGGATAATTATGAGGAGATTAATGGGCGATTAATTCTCATAATTCCATTTGACTAGCTCGGAGTAACCTCCTATAAATAGGAGATCCGATTATGCATGAAAAATACACATAAAACTATTAACACTTATAAGCGCAAGGGTTAGTGATTTGTGCCTAATTCAATAACATACATTTGGTCTTATCCCAAGTAGATATTCGTGTAACCCGCATTAGGGTCGAATAGTTTACTTTGAAAGTGATCACACGATTCAAGTGATATCCCAGAACCACCTAGTGGTATTTGTTTCACGACCGATACTTGTTTCTCACGACAACGATTATCTTACCTGTTTCGGGAGTTACACACCAACACATTTTGATCAATTTAAGGATTTGTTTTTCCTTATTCTTGATTTGTTTAGCTGCAGTTGGTGATTTTTCTTCGAGAATATTTATATAAATCAACACCCCTTGTAGATTACAATTTTAATTTTTTTGTTGTTGAGAACGCCTGAAAAACCTTTTTATGGGAGTGATTGTTGTCCATATGTCGACAAAAACTAGCTGCCATATATTGCGCTATATAGTGGCATACCATCTATCAACTTTGTAACTTGTGATTACCGATTAGAACGATAGGCAGCGCGACCACAAATGCATGTTGAACTACTATTACTACATATAATGTTGTGGTTTCAACTTCATGTCTTGCTGATAGCACTTACAAAGTGTATTATTGGAGGCGTAGTTCAGGGATTTTTTAGTTCTTATTTGACTTCACAAATACGAGAGTTATGATATCACTCTTAATAAGTTGTATTCATGAAACTGTATATGCTATTATTAGTATTATACGTCTTTGCTATTTAGCTTCAGAATACAATTGGATCAGACCACATGTTATTTACTAAATCCAAAGGACACAGATAAAGCCAACAAACAAGAACAAGCCAAACCACCTAGCATTTAAAAAACAAAAACAAACAACGATTCAAATAGGATTTCACAAAATCTTAAATTCCAAATGTATTTTAGTGAAAGGTTTATGGATATAATTTAATATGCGTATGACCGGATTTGAACTCGAAACTTCGGGATTGCACACATTACGTATGAGAGTTGATGATAAAATAATTAATATATATAAATGTTATTATTATTAATTATTTGTCACGAAATAAAACATAACGATAGTTAATATTTAACGAAGTTATACTAACGGTCGTTAAATGTAAACTAAAGGGACTAGAGTTGAAATTAGTAGTCGGGAAGGATCTAGAAACCCTCCTTGGGTCTTGGCCGATCGGTTGTGGGTTCCCAAACCCATTCCCACACAAACTTGGACACCAAGTTAAGTTAACTATAAATACAATCCCTTGTATTCATAATTCTCTGAACCTTGAATCACCAAGAAACCTAATTTCTCTTATCCTCTCCTCCCTCTTGTGTTTGGCCGATCGTATACCAACCCCACCCAAGGATTTCGATTTTCCAACTCAAGAAACAAGTGTTTGGTTTTATTTGTGATTCAAGAACCTAGCTTTTCAATCTATTATCTATTATATATAATAAAATAAGCTTTTGTACAAGCCTACTAAGCTAGCAAAGATTAAAAATTCGCTTAATGCACTTCCTTATTTAGCTACCATGTACAACACCTACAATGCATTCTTTTTCTACCCATCATTTATTATGTACGCCCATATATGTTACAAGAATAGAATTCATAATTTTCAATCAATAAAAGATTAAAACTTCTTCTATACACCAAACCACAATAGCAGATCTCCCACAATCAATTCAAACACAATCAATATTCTTTTGGGTTTCATCACTTTGCCGATGATTCATCTATCAACATCTTAACATTGGTATGTTTCGATTGTTCTTAGATTTAGTTTTATTTCGATTCAAATATTAGGGTTTCGATTGATTATGTTAAATTTAATTTTTCTATGCAAACTCTTAGGGTTTCGATTGAAATCCATAGTAAAGCTATGTTGTTGTGTTATTTTTATTTTGGGTTTTGATTCAATTTAATGTGTTTTTGGCTTTGATTATTCAATTCTGTGTTGCTAAACCCTAGAAAAAAAATATTGGTGAAACTCACATTATTGAATTAGTTTTATAATTTTGTTATTCCTCACGAGTTAACCATATAATGAGATCGTATTTTGTTTTTTTTTTAATAATGGCAGGTTTTATAAGCCAATCATCTATTCGTGTTTTAAGTTCAATCTATGACCGGTCGTTTTCTGCTTTTTATGCTTTTTACTACTATTTAATTTTTGTATATGGTTTTTATGATACCTAGCACATGTATGTCATTAACTTATTATGCACATGATGTGGCTGATGAAATGCTTAGTAAACATCAGATATAATTCGCGACTTTGTTTTTATGATTACAATCGAATTTTGTTCAATCATTTTGGTATTAGTTAGTTTTTTAAATATGGTTGATGTAGATTTTGATACTTTTAATGGTGGGTTTTTATTTCAGTTTACCTGGAAAAGAAGAGAGGTAAACCTATTGATGATGATAATTCAGATACATCGGAGCATTTTCAGGTATATACCATTAAAAAGATTAGGACCTAAATGTTGTTTATGTGCTTCCATATCATATGGCTTACCATATTAGTGGCTAAATGGATGGGTATAATAGGTAAAATTGATTTTTAGTTTTGCTACCGTAGAATTTTAGTTTCGCATTCAGAATTTTTATTTTCAAATGACATTTCATGTGAATGTAGATTTAATGGTATTCGGATGCGTGACCTTTTCCAAGGGTCTTGATGTAATTGAATATCTCAACTGGAACAAGAAAGACTACAACCTTTCGATATGGTATCCTTGATCCTTAAACTTTTAGTTTTAATTTTTACGTTTAAAAATTATGCAACGCAATAGAAGATCCCATCTTTTCGGGGTCATTGCATATACTAGAGCAACAGAAGGTCTCATTGTTGATGGGAAAAATTGTGAAATATTCATTACATGGCTTAGAATATCTATTGCTTTGGAGCTGGAACTGCAGCAGATACAGAGGGTGTTAAAGGTACTATTTTTGGACACACATATGCCATACTATATCACTTCTTTGATGGTTCGGTCCTATATGTGTATGTAGTTATTATGTTATAATTTTTCTTTGTGATAGACAACATTAGGTCTCAGCTGAAGCTTTACATATATCAATGTCTCCTGCAGTATTAAAGTCCCATCTATTCCGGTGAGTTTTCTTTTATGGTGTTTTTTATACATTAACAATACTGGATTGAGAAATGCTGGAGGAAACCTGGAATTCAATACTGGATTGAGAAATGCTGGAAAAGCGTTCAGCTTATGCACCTGAGGCTGGTGTTCGATATGATGGGTATACAGGATTGAGAAATGCTCGAGGAAACCTGGAATTCATGTAAGATGTCACACTATTTTGACAGCATACATTATATCACTTATAATTTTTATTGTCGACATGTAGATTGTTACAGGATTAAAGGTATGCAGTATCTTTTGTTCATTGTGATAATGACCCCGCTCAGTGGACAAGGTTTGTCATCACTCTATTATTGTCAAGTTTTATATCACGGTAAACTCAGTAAATGGATGAGTTATTTACATGTTATTAGAACATTACAGTGATGAGACTCGGGATCGTCCAAGGCCTTTGCCTGTCATTAAGGAGCTAAAGGAGGCAACTGATGTAACGATAGAAAGGGCCATCCTTCACGGGATTATGATGTGAGTTGATGCGACTTTTATTATAGGATTTTGCTATGTTCTACATGTTTTAATGTGATTATTGATGCTGAAATTGGTATTGTATCAAAGCAATTCTAATTTATGGCTATTGTGTGCAGGAGGAAAAAGCAAGTCGGTTGTGGAAAATTCCTCCACCTAATAGTAGAAGACAAGCGAACCTTGGAGATGTTGGGGATGGCAAACCAAGGGTTGTTCGCAGAAGACACAAATGATGTATGTGAGTGAACGACTCTTAAAAGGCAAGTTTATTTATTTTATTTCTATTTTTTGTCCGATTTGAATGAGTAAAATGTTAAACTTGAATTATTTACCGTTCGTAGTTCTGTTGCCTTATCTGCAAAAATGTTATGAATGAACCGCTTACCACCCCGTGCACACAATTCGCAAGTCATGTTTACAAGCTACATTTGTCGGTCAAACTTTTATTAAGGAGAGAAAATGTGAAGGTAAACGTACATTAAGGGCATGAAGAACAATCATGAAATGCCCATCATGCACCAATGACATTTCGAATACGTTAAGAACCCGCAGTATAACAAGTACCTATGTTGTTTTGCATTATTTAAAGCAATGCAACGATCTTAGATAACAGTTTGTCTGCTTATTCTTTTTGACAAAGTGAACAGAGAATTTAGGAGTGTGATTGAATCACTTCAAAGGCGTACTAAATAAATGAAAGAAAACTCGACTCGTAAGAAGAAATGTTGAAAACAGATGAGAAAACGGATGACGTTAAAGAGGAAAACGATGATGTGAAGCCGAGATCGAGGTTAAAGATATGGCTTCCGAGGTCGATGATTCACCAATGAAGCCGCAAGGACACCGATAAAATGAATCATCAAGGAAACTGTAAAGATACTACTAATGACATTAAAGGAAAGCGGTGTTACCGACAATGCCCCAATAAGAAGCTACATGAAGAGTTGATGGGTGATGATACTACTAATGACATTAATGGTTAATTGTACGACTGAATCGGTTGAAATTGAAGAAGCTACATGAAGAGTCGAGTGTCAAATTGTTTCGCTGCTCGCTACATTGAGGTGTGTTCATTATATACTACTTCATATGTGAATGTATTTTATTTATCTTAAGTAAAGGGGTGTTTGGCTAACCTCATTGGAGGAGTGTAATAGGTCAATAATGAAGAATCTATTGATCAATATCGATTAGAGGTCACGAGTCATGACATTTACCTAATTCACGGATTTTGAAACAATTTTCTTATATTTGTTTTCTTATTGATTTGGTAAGCATTTATAGTGTGTACATGGAGATAACACAACCATTTCCTTTTTGTTTATTGCGTCGGACTCGAACGATCAAAGTGGGTAGGGTAATGGGTTCGGGTCAAAATGGGTTCTTTGGTATGAGTTTGTATATAGATGGACTTGGTGCTTCTTTGAGAGTTAAAAGTTCGGTACCTTATTTCTTACATACTATTGTTTCATGCATTATTTCATATGATTCATTTTTTCATTGTTTTTCATGTGCAAATGACATTTTCATGCATTATTTCGAGATTACTTGATCCATGCTCATATACTTAACCTCGACCCTCTAAAGTTATTTATTTTAAGCTTGATACGATGTCTTAATTCAATTTTAAATGTTATCCGTATATAAAAAATTGAAGAATCTGAAAGAGGTTATGTGATATAGTCAACTCCTGTTGTAAAATGGTTTGCAGAAGTTAACGTTTTTTTGTCTGAGTTTGTGTCAATCGGATTATCAGAGAGCTATTATAGAGTTTGAAAAATTATGATTATATAATGAATTAATACAAAAATTCTACTAAGGACTATTATGTGTAAAATGAAGATGATAGGCCTAATTTACTAAGAGCCTCTCAAATTAGTGTGTAAAATTTGGGTAAACCGTTGTTTATATTTTACCGAATGATAACCAGTTTTGTTGCGGTTAGTATGAAGTTACTATATGACTCTTGGATAATACTTTTATTACACAATTATAAACGGTGATTGTGAATTTGTAACTTCATGTCGCATTAGATAAACATCCCTTAAGTTCCTTGATACAATGACCCACATCGATAATCGACTTTAGTTTCTTGCTTCTCCTCTTAAAATGATCTTTTGACCTTTTAATATTCATTGTTAGACTATCGGTTTAGCGTATTTAAAAGTTAATGTCAAACACCCTTTAAACATGTACTTTATAGATTTTAGTGTAATCAAAGTGAATGCCAAACACCCTCTAATTATGTATTTTAAAGTGTAAATGTTGAACATAATAGTTTGAGTGTTTGATGACGGTCAGTGATATTGACTCAATAGTTAACCCCGTACATGTCAAAGAATATATAACACGAATCTACCTAATTCGTGCAATGTTTTTGAACCGGGTTAACAATGGTACATTTTAGGAAAATAGGTCATGTTTGGTTGGAGAAGTAAAGCGTGGAATGATATTAGCCTAATTTTATATGTTTTAGATTCTTGCGTTAGTTTTCGAATTTCCATGTTGTTTGTATGGTCGATTGTTAAAGAAAAAAAGTTGCCTTTTAATGTCTGCGGCCTACCAGATTTTTAGTCTGGTGGGAGGGAATGAGTCCCAACGTTTGCTCTATTAGAGTCAAGAGCCTCATTAGTGCTAACACGTTTAGAGTAATTATCTACTATTATTTTTTTAATATATATACATTAATACATGATCAGGTCATCTTATTAGTGGAATAAAAATAGTTTTTTTACATACATGAGTTTATACAAGTGAACGTATCTTTGATGTGTCACAAAGTTTAGTCTATTGTTTAATCTTCAATAATTCTGTTGTATGTCCTTACAAAGATGGAAGGAGTGTGTTGTACTACAAAGTAAGAACATAGTAGCCTCCTTTGCAACTTGAACTTGATGTTCCAGATGTAAAATGACACTAATGCATAATCTGCTGATCACACCACTCGAAACAAATCCATTTTTTGGTTGTTATTTTTGAGAGTTCCAGAGAGTGAATGATGTACTCCCATGATAAATTTGTATATGTTAGATGTAAATTGACACTAATGCATAACCATTCTTGAACTATTTTTGTACTTTTATCTATCAAATATATTAGACAAATAGATATGATATCCACATGATATTATTTGTATATGTTGAAGTTTTAGTTTTGAATTAGTGACCTTTTAGAGGTTGACAAATAGCATTGAGCATGTGGTAACCATTAACGGGTCAATTTAAAATTGGGTCGGTTGACTTATTCCTTGACAAGACGATTATGATTATGATTAAGTTTGAAACATTTACTTTTATGTTATGATTAGAAGAGATGCTAACATATATCAGTTACAAAATCAGATTACATTACGTTAACTATATCTAAACATCTTCCTCTTTGTGTTACTTTTAGTTACGAGTCTACATGTTTCTTTTGAAATGCAGAAGTTTGTATTGTTTCTATGAAATGTTGATGAGAAGTAGTAGTTCTTACACATGGTTAAAAGGGATTTTGTGTTTAATATTCGAATACTTCTATTTAAAAAGTATAGTGTACTTGAAGTAGTAGTTAATTTAACACACTTGTGATTTTGGTTGCGACTTGCTTAATTTTACTACTAAGTATTAAACTAATGAAATATTTGACCTCACCCATTTTAAATTGATACCATAAGGCTCACTTTTATTGGTTTTTCAGACACATATGATCATACAGGAATAATTCCAAGGTTGAGGATTACTCCGTCAGATAAGCGTTTGCCTCTTAAGATTGTCAGGAAACAATATCCGATATCAGTATCTTTTGCCATGACAATCAACAAAATTCAAGGGCAATCGCTTTCTAAAGTTGGTTTGTACTTGCCCCGTCCCGTGTTCACACATGGACAACCAGACGCTGCCGTATCAAGCGTAAAAGCAAGCGGTTTGAAGGTTGTCGTTTGTGATCGGGATGGTAATCTCTCCAAACCACAACAAATGTCGTGTATAAAGAAGTACTTGAAGGTCTTTGAACAAGGTTCATGTTGTATCATGTATGTATCATTGGTGTAATCACGTTATATTATACTATGGTTCATTATTTTTAATGTTACAAGGTTTGTTAGCAACTCAATTGATCATTAAAATCACACATCATTTTATGTTCGAGTCAATCTATTTTAGATAATAGCAACGCGATGGTTGTAAATCGATTGTGACTCACACATATTTTAAATTTAACAAATTTACGTTATTACTTTTATTATCATCTCATTTATCTATTTCTTTAAAAATAACCCGGTGTCAACGGGTCTCTAAGCTAGTTTACATATATTATATATATAAGTAAAGAGGTAAAATTATATCAAGTGTCATACGCACAGTTGACTAACAATCATTGATTGGGATTATTCGATATTACACAGCCAATATCAAAACTCACGTCCAAACATTGTTGGTTCGTGAATGTAAGTGCATCGAAAGGCGCATTGCTAATCTAGAAGTTAAGTCCAATTATGCCCTTCTTTAATATATAAGTATTTGTTGTAGTTTTTATTCTTTTGTAAATGCAAAATATCAGAGAACGTTCATTTTGTCGAAAGTTCATTTTTGCGATGTATATTATTCGTTGTATAATGATAGTTTGTTTATAACGGAGGTTTAAGTACAATGAAATCACGAGTTCCTTGTTTTGACACATCGGTTGTGTTGGCTGATTCTATGTTGTTGAGCAATCATGGGAGATCGTTGATGTGTAGTTTTGGATATGAAGTTGAGTTGTGTTGGTGTAAAGTGGTTGGATATCAATTATATAGTTTTAGTATTTTTCTGATATGTAATTTGCTCAAAGAACGCAAAAAATTATGTTAGGTGCGCGTTGAACAGTTGAAAGATTATTTCCTCTATTGTCTGTGACTTATTTTAGATCACTTATAATCTCAGCCTAGCTTTTTCGCCTCCCATAATTAAGGCTATAAACTCGGCTTTTACCACATAATAAGCGATACGCATCTGTTTTTGCTCGAGAAGAAACAACTCCTATAAGGAATGCACAAAGTATAGATCTGGCTTGGATCGTTTGTGTATTGTTGTCTTCGTTCACTTATAGGTAAAAACAATATGTGGCATGTAAATTCAAGGTTATATATAGGTTTTAATACCCAAATACAGGGGCACTACTCACTAGAATGCATTTTAAACGGTAGTTAATTATAAGTTATTGTATTTTAAAATTTAAGCACCAAATATATTCTAGTACCCAAAACCGTCCCACTTGCTTCTGGGCATTAGAATGCATTTTCAGTAAATCAAGAACCGAGCGAGAAACCTTTAAGGGACTTAAATGCATTTAGGACTCAACAATTATAACATTCTAGGATCATGGATATATAGACACTTTTGGTTCCAACCTCCACGATGTGGGATACCAAGAGGAATTTCTAAACTCTAACAAGCTCCAACACTTCTTTTATGAAGTTGAGTGACTTGACTTGGTATAATAGATGTGACTAGTGTAGTGGATAGTTATTTCGGGACAAAAAAAAAAGTAACATGGACACGTTTTGTGAGACAGGGCGACTTTTTACGAATAAAAATAAAATGAATTTGCTTTCAAAATATAAGGTCGAAATGTAATTTAGTCTCTCACTTCAATACTCATTCAATATCTTGTTTACCGAGTGAGTAAGTAGTGGGGAAACTTAAATGCATTTTGAGTTCAGCAAACTTACAATGAATGTTCATGTATATAGTTATATTTCGTTACAACCTCCACCAATGTAGGATGCGCATAAAACTTTATAAACTTCCTATAAGCTGCAACTTAGACAATCTCAAGTTGCCTAACTTTTCAAGTTCACTAACTAGAATAGAGAGGGATTCTAGTTCAACTTACCCTTTTTAATATTCAAGTTTTTAGCCTTTAGTTCTATACGATGGATTGATGGTGGAATTCCATAATTCCAATCAAATCATGTCAACGCGTTGACCATCACTAAATTTGTATATTATACTAAAAGGCGTACAAGTTTTGTGCAAACACACGCATTAAACGCCAACTTTCACAACTTGGAAATAGTCACTGAGGT